>OV277864.1:83451648-83516026 GCA_922989275.2 Gari tellinella | reverse complement strand
TACTCATTAGAATCGTCTCGAAGAGACGATTCTAATGAGTAGTAACACCATAGGGTTTAATGCAGAAATAAAGATTTTAGATTTTGAAAAACTCTACTTATCTGGAGCCCTGATGTCAGCCAGGTCATTTATGTTTATTTATATTTATGCTTGCCACAACTGACCTTTCGTCGTCATCAGTTCATTTACATATCTGAATGTAAACAGTTTTACAAATTGTATTAGAATTAATGCTTACGGAAACTTGTCTGTTGTACGCATTGAATTTCCACTTAATTGTATATAATTGTAACGACTTAAATTGTTTGTAAGACTTAGTTTTAACCCGTATCAGGCTGTCTTCTTTGTTTATGTTCACAAATAAATGAACCGGCAACCGGCAACTGAGGACTCGTACTAGTATTCTGTTTCCCCAACCCTGGAACCAAAATGTCACGGGTGGGGGGGGGGGGGGGGGGGGGGGGGGGGGGGGGGGGGGGGGGAAATATGCAGCCTGACAGGGACTCGAACCCTCGACCTTCGTACTACCGTTCTGACGCTCTACCGGCTAAGCAGCTAGCCATCTAGCTATAAAACAATCTCCCCAACTGTGTTAGGTTCAGTACCGTGACATACTTCCCCACGAAATTCAAATTCGTCCTCGAACTACCCTACATGAAAGTAGTTAAATTGTGAGTTAGTCTATGTTATATATGCAGGCGCTGATAAGCTAACAATACAATAACAGTCATAGTCCCTCGTCATTTACATTTAAGGTCAACTGCATAATACAACACATGTAACAAAGTTAAATATATCACAGCAATAAATAAGAAATTTAGTTAAGTTATAGAATATTGACTAAAAGAAAGCTAATAAGAATAAAATCTTGCATACTTTTGATAAAACTGATTACTTAAAAGGATAATGTGTGTTGAATTAGTAAATTACCTGCAGATGGCCTATCATTGTATGGATAACCCAATTAAGCTAAAAGCTTATTTCCAATGGGGTCCAACTATTCTAGACTAAAACTACTAAGAAAGAAACTAATTAAGCCAAAGATTTAGGTACAAAACGGGATTATTAAAAGTATGCATTCATTTCATCATCATCATCATCTGTATTTATATTAACGTGCAGGAGTGGGAGTGTCGTCCACATCAGTGGGCCCCCTTCCAGGCAGCTGGCTAACTGCACGCATAGCAGATCCAGGGTTCCCACAGCCTTTTAGCTTTGAGGGTACATGCACCCTCTATGTCTATTTTTGGGGGTGCAGACAAATTTCAGAGGGTGCATATGAAAAGTTTTTCTGTTTCTTCTGATGCGAGGACACCAGGGACAAAGTACGATGAGGCCAGGGCCGAAAGGCATATGACGTTACACAGGGATTTCCCCAGGATTTTCTGAAGACATGTTGAATTTAGGGCATAGGGGGAGGATGTGGGAGGGGTCTCCCTCCCGCGCTGCGGCGTAATTTTTTGCTCTTTAATCAATGATTTAGTGCATTTTTGGCAATACATATATGTAGTGTATACTATAGTGTGTTTATATGGAAATGGCTGAAATAAGTATAATTCTGTTTCCTAGATCTTGTGTGTGTAGGGCTTTTGTTTTTAAGTTCTGCACCTATATTTAAGTTACAATTCATAACTAAAGTTTACTATAATACATGTACCTGCTGATCTCCCAGTACAGTTGCTGACTGCAGCTTGCATTAACTAGTTTTCCATTATTTTGCAACAAAGTATTAAAATGGAAAACCTTACAAGTTGTTAAAGCACAAAAATGATAAATAGCTGAAACACATTAATTCACTTATTTTATACATCATTACATAAAAAATATCCAGAAACTAGGATGTGGAAACTATGAATGTCTGGACTTATGGAAAAAGTGTAGACCCAGTCTGGTCTCCTGTGTGAGTCCTCTAATCAGTGTCAGTGCCATTTACAAGATTGTAAAGTGTTTGGAAAAAATACTATTGACAGAAACCACAAACAACATGTAGTCTCTTGGCCAAAATGGAAAAGTCTTTTTAACAAATCAGTATTTGAGAGTTTAAAGCATGTGAAATGTACACACATTTTCAATTTTCTCTGCTATACATACAGAAATGATACTACACTACTGTCACACTCAATCAGATAATACACACAAATACTAGAAATGCTCACTTTTGTTTTCAAATAAATAAATTCTGAAATAGAAATGCAGGTAACAAGTAGGTAGGGCTTGTGCTGCAAGCAGTAGATCCAGAACAGAAAGCCCCTGACCAGGGAAAAACTGGTTGTCTTACTTATGTTTTTGGAAAGACATTCATAAGTCTCATAAACTTAATCAAAGAATTTATTTGAAATGGTTAAACATTAACTTGCCACACACAGTCAAACATACACACAACCTACTACCCTTATTTAGAAATTTAGAATTAAGTACAGTGCATGAACAATGTGATTTAAATGTATCATGTTTAAACTCTTATTCCTCATAGCCATTTGAGATACGTTTTTATGCCTTTACTGTTCCCTTGAGGTTAAAGAAAAGAAATTGTTTTAAAAAAAAAAAAAAAAAAAAAATATGTGTCAAGAACCTGTGGGTTAAGAGCATAGAAAATTTCACTGCATTCCGGCAAGTGGATGTCAAATGGAGGATTCATTTTACTTAATCTTGAATATTTGTTGTCACGATTGTTTTCTGTTTCAATATTTAATCTCAATTTCAATTTCTATTTACCGAAAATACCAGAAAGCTATTTTAAGAGATTCATTGTTTCCCGCGTGTAGTGTGTTGCTTTTGTTCTCTTGTAACTTATTTCCCAAAACTCCCACGAAAAACGTCTTCCACGTCGATAGCCATTGCATACGAAAAATTGCTAATTTTAAACATCGCAATTTATGTTAATTTCCTGTCATTCTAAATGGAAGTTTATAACATCTAATCTAATTGGATGTTTTCAAAAAATGACGCTGGGAATTACCTAGTCTAGATCTATTTGATAACCAATTACAAGTAAAGACATATGACAAAGTTCGAAGCATGACACGCATTTGGATTTCATTTCGGAAGTTTGGAATACTGTTTGCGTCTATTACGTGATTATTAATACGGAGTTGTGAGGAAATAAATTCAAAAAGGTAATTTATAGTCATTTAAAACATTCGTTTGTTCTGTATTTGCGGAGAATTTCCTTATTTAACAGGCCCCGTATCGAGAATATTTTTTCCGAGGCGACACGCGATTTCACGTCTTAATATTCACGGCGAATTTTCAGTCCACTGTTAATCATCTTCTGAATGTTAAATTCGGGAAAAGGAATGTCAGAGATTCAGGTTTCGGCTAGTATTTATTTTTCTTTCAGCGTTGTTCGTAGCTTGTTTTCCGAAAATCATTCAAGTCGCTGTTTGTAAAGGTGGCCATGTTGTAGAATCTACTCGCACTAGCGGTTTTAGAAAACGTCTATCAAAAGTTAATCTCGCTCAAAATGGAACGAGTCCCTGTCAATCACCGTTTAGATAAGGAAATTCTGCTCCTGAGTGGTTGATGAAGCTAAGCACACGCCCGACGCGCATGGCGGCGTTTGGCATATAAAATAATTACTGGAATACACAACACAGAGCCCTGATTAAGGCTAGTCGCTCTACGGATTAAGACATGTCGGCCAGATCAAAGCATGTCGCGAAGAGACCGCCTGGAAGGAAGGCATGTCACCTGCGACAGGCGAAAACGGCCTGGGGAAATCCCCAGGGGCAAAATTTGAACAACTTTGATAGAGGACCTATAGATGATGCTATGTGCCAAATATCTAAGCTCTGGCCCATGTGGTTTCAGACAAGAAGATTTTTTAAGATTTCCTTATTTTTTCACTTTGGTTGCCATGGCAACCAGAGTTCTGCATTGTTTCAAATTCTTTGAACAACTTTGAAAGAGCTTGACCCAAGGAACATTCCTGTGAAGTTTGATTGCAATCAGGCCAATAGTTTTGAAGAAGAAGATGTTTGAAGAAATTGTTGACACACGACAAACGACGCCGGACAAAGACCGACCCCAAAAGCTCACCTTGAGCACTTTGTGCTCAGGTGAGCTAAAAAATCTATTTTTAGCTCATGTGACCTAGTTATGAAACCGACCAGAACCATTTGAACAATTTTGGTATAGGACATCTAGAAGTGTATCTGGCCAAATTAGTTCCAGAGAAAAAGACGTTTGAAAATTTCACTATATAACTCTATGTAAAACTGTGACCCCCGGGCCGGGGCCAAATTTGACCCCTGGGGCATAATTTGAGCAAAATTGATAGAGGACCTGTAGATGATGCTATGTGCCAAATATCTAAGCTCAGACCCTTGCAGTTTTTGACAAGAAGATTTTTTAAGATTTCCTTATTTTTTCACTTTGGTTGCCATGGCAACCAGAGTTCTGCATTTTATTTAAATTCTTTGAACAAATTTGAAAGAGCTTGACCCAAGGAACATTTCTGTAAAGTTTGGTTGAATTTTTTCAAGAGGTATAGGAGGAGATGTCATTTGAAGCAATTGTTAACGACGACGGACGACGGACACAGGGCCATCCCAATAGCTCACCTTGAGCCTTTGGCTCAGGTGAGCTAAAAATGGACTAGACTTATTTTGAAATTTGTATTGTCCATTAAAAGTTTCAGGGGTGAATGAGTAAATGACTGTCAGTCACAATGACTTTAACCACAAGGCCACGGAGGTCACTTGTCACTAAGGACAAAATGGATTAACCCATTCCCCCATAAATACCCCTTTTATGATTATAATTTATTCCTCCACTGAAGAAAATAGTTCCCTTTAATACAGTCAGGAATATGTATCATAAGACAAGAGGGCCTGAAGGCCCTGATATCGCTCACCATTTGTAATGAAGCCTGATAGCTTTACCTTTGAATTTCACCCGTTTTATTCTAAATCCATTCAAATTTGTAGTATAGCATGTAAACAACATTGAAATACGACCTACTCAAGTATAGTAGTATAGTAGAGTACATCAAGGGTAGATAACTAGAGCCTAAATAATTCTGAAATGAAGCTTTTTCTAGCATTTCGAAGTATATTATGTGCAGATAACTCTTGCCATAATGATCAGATTTCAACAATAATTGCACTCCTTCGAGAACTTATAGCTATATACATTGTGTGCAAGTATAATTAAAATCCATTGAAAACTGTAGTGGCAAGAGTGTAAACACTGTTAGATATGACATTTTCAGCAATTCAGGGGCAGATAACTCTTGACCTATTTCAACCATAATCGAACCCATCTGAACTTTTATGGCAATATACAATCTGAGCAAGTTTGAGAAAGACTGGATAAAAATTGTGGCCTCTAGAGTGTAAACACTGTTAAATATGGCATTTTCAGCAATTCAAAGGTACATAACTCTCGACCTATTAGTCCGATTTCAACTATAATCGAACCCATTCGAACTCTTATGGTAATATACAATCTGAGCAAGTTTGAGAAAGATTGGATAAAATCTGTGGCCTCTAGAGTGTAAACACTGTTAAATATGGCATTTTCAGCAATTCAAAGGTAGATAACCCTTGACCAATTAGTCCGATTTCAACCATAATCGAACTCATCCGAACTCTTATGGCAATATACAATCTGAGCAAGTTTAAGAAAGATTGGATAAAATCTGTGGCCTCTAGAGTGTAAACACTGTTAAATATGGCATTTTCAGCAATTCAAAGGTAGATAACTCTTGACCTATTAGTCAGATTTCAACCATAATCGAACTCATTCGAACTCTTATGGTAATATACAATCTAAGCAAGTTTGAGAAAGATTGGATTAAAATTGTGGCCTCTAGAGTGTAAACACTAAAATTGTTGACGATGGACGACGGACATTCAAGGATTGCAAAAGCTCACCCTGAGCTAGCTTAGGTGAGCTAAACAATGGATTAACCCATTCCCCCATAAATACCCCTTTTATGATTATAATTTATTCCTCCAATGAAGAAAATAGTTCCCTTTTATACAGTCAGGAATATGTATCATAAGAAAAAATTTCTATATCCTAGCAGATAATAGCTTAATTTGCCTTAAAGCAGGCTAAAAGTAAAGCAGAATGCGCATTAAGGCGCATTCTGCTTTACTTTCAACCTGCTTTAAACTGTCAGTGAATTTCAAAACTAGTACCAGGCTATGGGGTAATGGGTTAAACTGTCAGTGAATTTCAAAACTAGTACCAGGCTATGGGGTAATGGGTTAAACTGTCAGTGAATTTCAAAACTAGTACCAGGCTATGGGTTCAATGATTACACTATATTTACATTCCCCGGCCCCCATTCAATTCCATTGAAAAAAGTTGACGTTAAATTCATACAGATGCAATTGCTCGATGGGGAGGGACTTGTGGATATCTTTCCCAGAGGAGGTGGGGCATATGGATCTGTCCTCCGAGAATTAATCTTTCTTACTCCAACAACAGACATTTGGCAGATTTTTCAAATATGCTTCTTACCGATGTTTGCCTTCCTATTAGCGGACACCATGATTATCTACTAGAATTCTTTTTTATAAGTGAGCAGTGATGCGTTCGAATGTACACAGCTTCAGTTATGCAGTTATGGCTGTTTCTTTCAGGGTACACATTATTCGTGTTAACAACCTCTAATATGAATTAAACATACATCCATACAGTCATGTACTAATAAAAAGTTCATTTAATTTAGAAATTACAGCAAATATAATGTAAATATAAGAAATGAACAGATTTTTTAGCGTTTAAGCGAAATAAACGACAGAAAATGATTGACAAATTAACCATGAATCGCTAGCGTGATTCATGGAATTTGCAGGTAATTTTTAGTCATTTATTTCACTTAAACGCTAAAAACCCAGTTCATTTCTTAACTCTTTGAACCCTAGTCACGCATATATGCGTCATTTTAAAACAGTGTGCCTGTGAGGAGTACACTTGTCCTATGCAAACAGTGTAACCCCTGATCAGAGGGCTCCTTAAGGAGCCCTCTGATCAGGGTTTACACTGTTTGTCATTTTGACATTTATTGTAACAAGAGGACCAGAATGACCCTTGATCGCTCACCTGACCATGGTGACACTAGGATGGGTCGCGTGATTTCAGAAAAGAAGATTTGTAAAAGGTGACCCCCAGGGCGGGGCGAATTTTGACCCCAGGGGCAAAATTTGAACAACTAAGATAGAGGACCTGTAGACGATGATATGTGCAAAATATCTAAACTCAGTGTACTATGGTTTCAGACAAGAAGATTTTTGAAGTTTTCATTGGAAAAAATCTATTTTAAGCTTCGGTGACCCAGATATGCAACAGACCAGAACCAATTCATCCATATATGTGAAGGACCTCTAAAAGTTACATCATGCCAAATATCAAAGCTCTGGCCATATTGGTTTCTGAGTAAAAGATGTTTGACCATTTCCCTATGTAACTCTATGTAAAACGGTGACCACTGGGGCAGGGCCAATTTTGACCCCAGGGACAAAATTTGAACAAGTTTGATAGAGGGCCTGTAGACGATGATATGTGCAAAATATCTAAACTCAGTGTACTATGGTTTCAGACAAGAAGATTTTTTAAGTTTTCATTGAAAAAATCTATTTTTAGCTCCAATGACCCAGATATGCAACAGACCATAACCAATTCAACAGTATATGTGAAGGACTTCTAGAAGTTATACCATGCCAAATATCAAAGCTCTGGTCATATTGGTTTCAGAGAAAAAGATGTTTGAACATTTCACTAAATAACTCTATGTAAAATGGTGACCCCCGGGGCGGGGCCAATTTTGACCCCAGGGGCAAAATTTGAACAACTTTGATAGAGGACCTATAGATGATACTATGTGCCAAATATCTAAGCTCTGGCCCTTGTGGTTTCAGACAAGAAGATTTTTTAAGATTTCCTTATTTTTTCACTTTGGTTGCCATGGCAACCCGAGTTCTGCATTGTTTCAAATTCTTTGAACAACTTTGAAAGAGCTTGACCCAAGGAACATTCCTGTGAAGTTTGGTTGCAATCAGACCAGTAGTTTTGAAGAAGAAGATGTTTGAAGAAATTGTTGACACACGACGAACGACGCACGACGACGGACAAAGACCGACCACAAAAGCTCACCTTGAGCACTTTGTGCTCAGGTGAGCTAAAAATCAACTCTAAAACATCAATAATGGACTAGACTAAATTGAAAACTAGAATTGTCCATTTGAGGCTTCAGGGAGGAAAGGGTTAATTAAGTAAACAGAGCATTTGGTGAGCAGCTTACCTGTGTCGTCTTTCTTCCAGTGTCATACCCTTGTTAGCTCCTTTGGCAGAAGAGCCCTTTTTCTTATCAGCCTCTTTCAGTTTTTTCTGGGCCTTCTCTCGAGATTTTTCTCGCTGGTTCCCACCTTCAAGTACAAAGAAGACAATTAACCTACAGTCGAACTTCGATATCTCGAGCTCACTTAACTAGAACTATCCGATATTTCAAAACATGAATTTCCTTATTTCAAGCTCATTTAAAACGAACATACTCGTGTTTCAAAGTTAAAATGTGGCTACGCCGCATTTTAACTTTGAAATACGGGTATGTTAGACTTAACCCAAGTTCGAGATATCGAAGTTCGACTGTAGCTTTAACCTACAGGCTACTAGATTCACCTTATTACGCATTCATCTTATTTCTCCACTGAAGAAACTAGACGCACAATGAGAATTTTTCTATATACAGTAAAATCTCACTTAAATGACCACTAAAACTGAGGCTAATTGATTGCATCAAAGGCAGGTGACAGCTTAAAGCAATGTGACAGTAAAACAGAAAGCTCCTTTAGGAGCTTTCTGATTACTGTCACATTGCTTTAACTCTTTCCTCCCTGAAACCTCAAATGGACAATTCTAGTTTTCAATTAAATCCAGTCCATTTTTTACTTTTTAGGGTTGATTTTTACAATATATATGATATTGTCCATTAAAAGTTTCAGGGGTGAATGAGTTAACTAGTGCAATACCGGTTATTGATGTTACCCGCTGCGCAACGCCAATGATTAATTCAATATATTGAGTCCCTCCCTTCTCTAAAAAAAATGCACTTTTTACCAAAGTACACTTTAAATGCGCATTTTTTCTGCATTTTTTTACAAAAAGCGTATTTTTCTGCACTTTTACAAAAAAGTGTATTTTTTCTGCATCTTTAAAGAAGAAAAGTGCATTTTTCCTGCATCTTTTCGGGAAAGTGAATTTTTTGTGTATCTTTTCGTAAAAGAAAGTGTATTTTTTTCTTTCAAAAGTGTATCTTTTTCAAATAAGCGTATTTTCTGAAAATGGAATGCATTAAAGTGCATTTTTTATTTGCAAAAGTGAATCTTTTAATCTTTAAGATTTTTGTATGTAACAACAAGTGCACTTTAAGTGAATCTTTTAAAAATAAGTGTATCTTTTACTTTCTATGAAAATTGTGTTCATTGGCAAGAGCATTTTAAGTTAATCTTTTATAGGAAATTTATATTTTTTCCCTTGCGGAAAAAAATCGCAGCTCTAGATATATGCAGCTTTTACGAAGCTTCAATTACGAGCCTCAAAATACGTGCCTCAAGTCATAGCTGCGTATTTGCCCAAAAGTTCTGAAAATTGATAAAAAGGCTCGTATTCTATTAACTTAAAATATGCAGGTTTGAAAACGTGTTGTATGAGTGTCGTATTTAACTTTTTTAATGCAAAAGGCTCGTATTCTTTGAAATAAGAAAAGAAATTAGTGACGTATTTAACTTTATCATTGCAAAAGGCTCGTATTCTTTAAAATAAAAAAATGCAACTTTGAAAAAGCCACATATTTAACTTTCCGACAACAACAAAGCTGCGTTTTTTCCCAATTAATGTTATGTCCATATCGATCGTTTAAGGCAGTCAAAAAGTTAAATACGTAACTAATACGTAGTACCTTTGAAAAGGCACGTATTTAGATTTTTCAATTTAAATTTATATTAAGGGCAATTAAAAAATGTGTTAAAATGTGAGGCTTGAACAACCGCTTTAGGAGGAACATGCTCGACATGTATTTACCTTTCTATAACTTTAGTATCGTGTAAAGGACACAACATAGGGTTTCTATAATATTAGCCCCATCCGGCCTTAAATTCCTCACCTAGCTGGTACCCATGGTTACGGTCATGGTAATGGACAAGTTTTCACTATATTAGCCATCATCGGTAAATTCACCCCAACCAACTGGCGGCCATGTTTTAGCTAGGAAGATTATTTGAAAAAAACACTGGCAAAGGGTCGCCCATGAATCATTATTTGTGTAAAAATATTCTTAAATGAGACCAATATTTTCAGAGAATTTTTTGTAAAGATTTTCTATACAGAAATATAAGGAAAACTAGCCCCACCCACTGGCTGTCATGTTTTTTAGATACAAAATGATTTTAAGAAATCTGGTAGAGAGTCATAAATGGATCATTTGTTTTAAATTATTTTCAATTTGGAAAAGTTGTTTCAGAGAAGTAGATTTTTAAAGTTTTTACTATACAGTAATAAAAAGAAAACTTTCCCCACCCACTAGCCGCCATGATTTTTAAGATAACAAAATTATTTTATAAAATTTGGTAGAGGATGTCCAAAAGATCATTTGTGTGAAATTACTTTCAAATCAGTCCCGTGGTTTCAGACAAGAAGATTTTTAAAGTTTTCACTATATAGCCATATAAAGAAAATCTGCCCCACCCAATATAGCGGTCATGTTTTTTTTTAAGATAGGAAAATTGTATAAGAAATCTGGTAGAGGGTCACCAATGGCACATTTCGATTCTGCCAAAAAATCTGGTTCTAAATTTACATGTATAAACTAAGGAGTGGCTTATATTGCCATTCGAATTTTCAATTTTAACGCCGAGTTCTGAAAGACGATATCGAACAGTGAACTCAAAACAAGACAACAAACTAATTTTACATTGACATTTCATATGAATGTAGATCGACAGTTAACTTCTTGAATTGATTTTCCAACGATACATTATGAAAAATCCCATTAGAAAACAAAGAGATATGCCGAAATTGCGAAGCAGAATTTCTATGCACATTTCAATAGGCCACGCGAACACACGGCATATGTGTATTCATGTAGTTCATGTATTACAAGTAAACAAGATGGTTCTAAAGCGTCTTTTTTCGTCGGTTTTACAAAGTATTATTTCTCTTTCTACTTTGTAAGACTGTGTTATTAATAGGAGATATTGACAAATAAAACGGCGTTAAAAATAGCGCTGTCATATTTTGAAATTGACTCGATTCAAAATGGCGGCGCAACAAAATCGAGGACACTAAATGTGGACATTTCGGGAAAGATTTACGTGTGAGAGAAGACAACATAGACAAAAAACAACCAACACACGCCGGGATCGAATTCTTTCTTCAAAATACGCGATTATGAATATTAATTATACAGTTAATAGACTGAGAAAACGATCCTAAATTGGACACTTGTCTATCAGATACAACGGATTTGAAGGAAAATTTGAACTTTTTCGTCGAACCTGTTACTAAATAAAATCTCTGAAAACACCAGACCGACGGATATTTCAGGTGGTTGATTGGATCTTGTATAGAATTTGATCATTTGGGGATGAATAGTCAACAAGTTATGTAAGTATTTGTCGTAATAGCAATGCACCCAGAGACTTTAAAAGCGCTTTTAAAGTCTCTGATGCACCCAACTCTGTCTGCTACCACAGTATGGGCTACCCCCGCCACTGCCAGCCACGAACTTAGCCTAAGGAGCATAGCTTTAACATATGATGTTTGTCTCCTTTTAAAAAATAATTTCTGAGTTAATCTACTTGAAGTCTTGAATAAATAAAGTCAAGAATCGGTTTTCTCTATCTTTCTGCTAAGGTTTATAGTCCCGCATAAGCTTTATCTAAAATTGGGAGTTGCTGTTTTATCTCCTTGCGGGTACTTGCCTACATTTATCCAATCAGATCGCGTGTTTTCTTGCCAGCGCTACTTTCGAAAATTACAAAATGGGGTCACAACTACGTCTGCAGAGAAGAAAAATTAAAGCTACCAACGCCTAACCAGGGGGTAAATAGCATATTTAGATGATATATAGATGCATTCTACCTTGCTTTAGCTTCAGAAGTATTCATTTTAATCAATCATTCATTTTCATAAGACGATCGACGACATAATTATGTAACTTGAAATGTGTACAAAACGCGACGCCATTTTAAACGGATAAGCAATGCCTAATTCAAAATGGTAGACATACAGGTAATTCCGTCATACAGTTTCACATTTGAATAAATACTAATGAATGTTTAAACATCAACAATAACCGGTATAACTGTCTACAACACGGACAGTGTAATTTTTAATGCAAAATACGATCGCGTTTATCGCTAAATCAATATCAGATCTCATTTTAAAGAAGTATGTGTAAACTTATTGTGTCAAATTTGACCGCGGAAATTAATTATTGTAATTTCGTAGCAACAATTGAGTATATATGCGGACATGTACGGACGATTTTTGTTAAATACATGTAGGACTAATGTCACTATATAATGCAGTGATGATTTAAAATCAGAATGGTGTGTCCTGAGAATGAACATTTTGTAAATAATTTTTTCCATTGGACTAAAAATATGGGGGTATTCAGATCCATTAAAATATAAACAAAGGCCGGGACTCTTACTGTCATATCTTGACAAATGAGCCCATTGCAATTTTAATGAGTATAGGACTCTGGACTCTAGGCTAAATTCATAACTGCATGGAGAAAGGACAAATGGAGAAGTAACTTATACTCAAATCTGCATTTTCCCGAAAATGGTGTCGTCCGTTACCTGTATGTGCAATAACGCTTAATCGATCGATAATTCAACTGCACCGGTACGCCGATAGCGGGCTATCGCGTTTTTTATCGTGTTGAATGGTTACCTACTGTTAGTTTAAGTTACATAAAATCCTTAATTTTCACCCGATTTTCATTATAATGGTCTTAAAAGAAGGCTAAGATATTTATCTTTCACTTGTAAAAATAACAGATTTTATTTTTTAAAATTGATCCGTTTTATGGCGAGTTAAAGAGTGGTTTCCAAATGAATTTGCCGATAAAAGGGAGCAAGCACTCGGGCATAAATATATCACGCCCCGTTACAAAACCTTTCATAAAACCCTCAATTTTCCACCGATTTTCAAAGAAATGGTCTTAAAGGAAAGCTTAGATATTTTTCTTTCAGTTGTAAAAATGCAAGTGTTTATTTTCGAAATCGACAAATTTTATGGCGAGTTAAAGATCGATGGCCAAATGAAATAGTCGATAAACGAGAGCAGGCGATCGCGAAATATATACTACGTCCCGTTTCAAAAACTTGAATTTAATCCATAATTTTCGTCCGATATATATTATATATTTTTAAAAAAAAGGTCTTGATATAAAGCCGTGACACTTATCTTTCGGTTGTTAAAATACCAGGGTTTTTCTTGAAGCGAAAAAAGTAATGATGACCTACAAAGGTTGCTGGCTAATGATATGACTAGACCAACTCGCGTAAGAAAAGAATTCCTTCCGTATAAAAACTTAAGCAAACTTCTAAACTTCTAAAAATGTGTTCATGCATTGTTACAATGTTCTACATGGAGGAAATATTTCCTTGGAAGCAAAAATAAAAATCCATTTTGTATGTAATGAGACATTTGAAAGGAGTGCGCGTCAAACGGCCAAAATCCAAAACGGCCAAAGTTGTAACTGTATTATTATGTCGTATGTGATCAATATTATTATTGAAAGGAAAATTAGAATTATTAACATATTACTTCAAAAAAATGAATTTAGGGTTAGTTTTACAGCCAGACTAAAATATACATATTATCCGTCCCATTTCTATGAAAGAGGTAACAGTTTGCATTATCTTCAGAAATTAATTGCAAACATGATAACATGAGATCTCCGTTTCTTTCTGCTTTACTTATGTCTTATATAACGGAGTAAATTATAAAGCAGCCAATGCATTAAGCAATCTATTTTACTGACTGCTTAACTCTTTGCCTGCTGATCGCAACTTTACTTTTTTTTTTTGCAAACAACTTGGATCAAGATCAGATGCCGCGTAACACGGCGTCTGATCTGGATCCAGAATGTTTGACACTCGTCCTTAGCTTTATTTACTTACAAAATGTCTACCATATTACACATCACAAAGGAATGTGACACATTACGTAACCGTATACAGAACCCGCACCAAATTAGCAGGACAATTATCAGCGTCATAAAACTGTCCCAGCATGAAGTCCATGCTTCTTGAACATGCCGATTATCTATGAAGATGGACAGTCACACCAGCGGGTTGCTACTTTAATGAAAAAGATCAATGCTACCCGTGCGTGTAACTTGAACATGTGTTCTTGACTTCTGTAACCGCATGATGTTTATATATTATACAAATCACAAAAAATAAAGATAATAGAATTGAATTAAAAAAAAAAAAAAAAAAAAAAAAACCAACATCAATGCACCTGGTTTGGTTGATGACTGGATTAACCCTCTCATTACTGAATACCAGTAACATGATGACTATTGCAATTGCAAACAGTTGTAATCCAGACCAGGCTGCAAAAATGTCGGATTCATAGAGTATGTCTCTTGAAATATAGTTTACCCCTTTTTCAAATTAAGCTCTTTATGACACACTTTACCTTTTCTCCGCATGAGGATCATCAGAGAGACAGACAGACATTCATACAGAAAGATGGATACAGAAAAGAAGAAGCGAGAGACTGACAGACAGAGATAAGAGAAAAACAGACAGACAGAGAGACAGTCACAAAGAGAAACAGAGACATAAATACAGACAGTGGCAGAGAAATATAGACACACACAAACTTCGTAGGTAAACGAAAAAATACGTTTTTCTCTCGTTTTCAAAACCTCACTCAACTATCAATTTATAAGCTATCGCCTCAAATTTTGTACTACGCGTAAGATAATGGTCTAATAAAACATCTGTATTAAAATTTATAACGATAAGATGACATTAAAAGCATTTATATTAACACCAAACTTCGTAGGTAAACGAAAAAATACGTTTTTCTCTCATTTTCAAAACCTCACTAAACTAACAATTTATAAGCTATCGCCTCAAATTTTGTACTAGTCGTGAGCTCATGGTTTAATAAAACATATGTATTAAAATTTATAACGAAAAGATAGCATTAAAAGCATTTCTATTAACACCAAACTTTCGTAGGAAAAACGGAAAATACAGTACTGTACGTTTTCTCTCTCATTTTCACAAACTCACTAAACAAACAAATTATAAGCTATCGCCTCAAATTCTGTACTAGTCGTGAGATCATGGTCTAATAAAACATCTGTATTAAAATTTATAACGAAAAGATAACATTAAAAGCATTTCTATTAACACCAAACTTTCGGAAAAACGCTGTTTTCTAGCCGCCAGCGAGCGCCGCTGATTGAACGACACGATAAATCGCGAGCAGGCCGGATACTTCTCCATTTGTCCTTTCTCCATGATAACTGGCATATGTAAAGTTCATAAAAATATTTATTGCTTAATATGACCTTATCAACTTTGTTTTCTTTGTAGATTATTACAAGACAGACAGCACTTGGCATTACAGGGTGGTGTGCTGGGCTTAATTTTCTTCTCCATATCATTAGAAGGAACAGATCAGACAGGGAACACTGGTGGCAGCCTTACCAATAATGTCAGCTAGAGCATTGCTTATGTTCACAGAAAAAGCGACAGGTAATTATTTAAATCATATACTGATAAACAAATATTTTGTCTTTTACCAAAAGTTCTGCTAAATGGTAAATACTTTTTTTTTTTTAAATATGGCAATATAATGCAGTGATTGTTTAAAAATCAGAATGGTGTGTCCTGAGAATGCACATTTTGTAAATCATTATTTCCACGAGACTAAACATGGGAGTTTTTAAACAGTAATCTATTTAAGAAATTATAAATTCATACCAGTGTTTTATCGTGCAATCAAACACTGGTAGGAGTTGAGATGCATAGTAATTTAATCAAGAGGCCTTTAGGCAGAGTGGTTTAATTACAAGCATCTCAACGACTACCCGTGTAGAACACTGATAAAACACTGGTATTAATTTATTATATCGATTCAAACAAATAATTTAACTTGAATTTGCATAGGCGCTACATTTTTCGCCATATGGCGTCACGTTAAAACGTTTTAGCGCGTGGTCACGTTAGAACGTTTTATTATTTCTATTGAAAATTCTTACACTGAAACGGTCCTTCTTTGCTTATATAGGGGTGTGGGCAAGGTGTTAGAATTAAATATAATTTAAGAAGAAGATAAACAAAGGCCATGAGACTCATTCTGTCATTTTAACTTGACAAATGAGTCTATCATTCTATGGCAAGTAAAATGAGTATTGGACTCTGTACTCTTCTATGTTTAATTCATTACTGGCCTATGATATAGTTCATTTAAATATAATATAATCAATATAATATAATCAATTTTGTTTTCTTTGTAGATTATTTAGGGGCTTACAAGTCAGACAGTGGCATCACTCAGGGCGATGTGCTGGGTCTAACCATCTTCTCCATATCATAGATAAGAGGAATGATCAGATCAATGATGGAAGCCTTATCGATAATGTCATCTGGAGCATTGCTAATGTCCAAAGAGAAAGCAGCAGGTAAGTATTTAAATCATATACCTATAAAATACTAATGTCACTGTGTAGAACACAACATATGGGAGACCTGTGATGTGGCACACAATGTGAATGTCTTAAAGCGACAAAGAGGGACATTTAATGAGTAGAAACAAATATTTAGTCTTCTACAGTACTGCTTAGTGTTAAATCAATATCTCATGGAATAAAGCTGCTCCTTCTTCAATGATTTCTGCATTTTGTGCGATATTGTGGTATTACGCTAATTCAAAATGGTCTATAGACATACAGATAATTACTATTAGTATATATAGTTTTACCGAATAAGAATTATTAAGAAATGTTAAAATCAACAATAACCAGTATTAATGTTAACAACAAAAACATAATAGGACTGTTATCTGGTCGCCATGGTTGATTTAGTTGAAGCTGATAGTCTCCCATCGATTTTCCTAAATATATTTGCAACAGCGTCAGTTTCATGGAAAATATGATCCCATTTATTGCTAAATCAATATAAGAGATTTTAGTTATGGTCGCATGCTATTTTTCCTAGTTATGTTACATTAGGCGGCTTGCATTGGGCGCTCTGCTATTATTTCTATTGGTCAGCAATCTTTAGCCGGTCGGTTCATTGCTGATTGATGGGAGTAATGTGGTTGACATTTTGGGACTGTCTTCTGTATGTTTATTCATGTTTTATTTCAGATCTAATTATAGTTATTTTGTCTTTTCTCGATTTGTAGGTACATTTATGTTATTTCATGTAAAGCGCTTTTGAACGCACAACCCCTGTGTGAAAAGAGCGCTATATAATAAATACGAAATCTGGTATAATGATAAAAAATAATAAGATTTTATTTTAAAGGAGTTTGTGGAAACTTATTGTGTAAATTTTGAGTGGGAACATTTTTGTTAATTCAAAGCAACGAGTATGGGCTTTCTAATTTCATGACAATTATTTTTAAAACTAAGTTGACTATATAATGCAGTGATAGTTTAAAATCAGAATGGTGTGTCCTGAAAAAGCGCATTTGGTAAATGATTATTCCCCTGGAACTAAACATTGGAGTTTTCAGAGATATTTTAAAATGTAAACAAAGGCCACCGTGGAACGATACTCATGCTTTCATAATTTCTTGACAGTGTGAGTCTGTTGAAATTTTAATGAGTAAAAGACTCAGAACTGTAGGCTGGCATATGATATAGTTCATAAAAATATTTATTGCTTAATGTATTCAATTTTGTTTTCTTTGTAGATTTTTTCGGGGTTGCCGTTTACAAGATAGACAGTGGCATCCCTCAGGGTAGTGTGCTGTGCCTAACATTCTTCTCCATATCACAAATAAGAGGGACAGATCAGACAAAATTCTTGCCAGACAAGGAATAATGATGACTGCTTTACAGATAACATCCACATATGTGTGATTGAGTTAATCAACCTTACAGTATTATGCAACTTCAGTGTGATTAAGACTGTTTTGACTGTAAATAGAACTTCTGGATATCCTGATTAGTTATAAATATGGGGTCAATTACTTGACAATTTAGTATATTAAATTAAAATTTCTTGTCAGAAGTCTCAATTATATTACAATATTTTTTAAAGGTAAGAGAAAGAAAGCCATTTTTTAATGTCATTTAAGAAGATACTGATGTTATTTATTTACTGCAGTGCACTTGTTAATAACTTATTCAGATTTCTGTAAAATTTTAAATCATTTTAATGTTGTAGGATTGTTTTGCCATAGCCTTTAGGCATTAGCAAAAAATCCTTTGAATGGAAAAAATGTAACTTTTACAACAAAAAAAGGAAAATACGCAGCTCTGAAAAATACGTAGCTTTTTTGGTTGAAAAGGTTCGCAAAAGGTATGCTTTTACCTAACGTTTCTGAATAGTTGAGTAGCACGCAGCTCTGGAAAATACCCAGACTGTTAATAAGGTGCTTAAGAGCTTAGCTTATACGAGGCGGTATTGGCACCCTCGTAAAAGGTATGCTTTAACGAAGCTTTTCTACAAAGCTGCGTAAAATGCAGCTTTGAAAAATGTGCAGCAATTTTGTTGTAAAAAAGGTGTGTAAAAGCTAAGCTTTTAGGAGGCGGTATTGGCACCCTCGTAAAAGGCATGCTTTTACGAAGCTTTTCTAACATAGGTGTGTTTTTAAACGCAGCTTTTGCAAGCCTTTTCCAAAGAGCTGCATATTTTCTAAAAATATGCAGCTTTTACGCATCTTTTTTTCAAGCCTAAGCAAAGGCACATAAAAGCTGCGTAATACGAAGAGAATATATCATAGTCATTGAATACATTCACATTACTAATTGACAGTGCGATACAGGGTGATGTATTTAGCTCGAGGTGTTTTTTTGGGAAATAGCCAATCTGACGAGCGCCTTGGCGTGAGTCTGATCAGTTGTTTCCCCACAAAACATCAAGAACTGTATACAACACACTGTAGCGCACTGCCAACTGGTGATGTGATTATTATATGCCTTGAATACACATGTATATTCCTGTTTATTTAAATCAATGTCTTTCATTTTTCACAGAGAGAGAGTCGAAGAAAGAGAGAGTAAATTATGTGCTGTATATTTTAGTGCTGATTCTAAGTAGCGTGCTGTACATGTATATAGTAGTGCTTATTTCTAGTTGTGTTACTTCTCAGTTTTAGGTATTCTTTAGATTGAATTGAAATACAGTTAAAACTTTCTATAATGACCTTATTTATTGTATGAGAGACAGGTGGCAGCTTAGAGCAAGTTCAGGAGCAATCTTTCTCATTTACAGAAGGAAATTAAACTGCAGACAGAGAGATACTTGTGTTTAGATTCTTTGAGAGAGAGAGAGAGAGAGAGAGAGAACGGCTATGAGATTCAACCAGGAGATAAAGCTAAGCTGTAGCTTATTTAAATGTGAATTAAATAAATATTAAGCAAAATATTGATAAAGTTTTATTGTGAGCCCCATGCTTTAATCCATTTTTTTCTGTGCTGCAAATTTTTTTGCTTAGTAAAAGTGAATTTTTTCTGCATCTTTTCCATACTAAAAGTGTACTTTTACTGTATCTTTTTCAATTAAAGTGTACTTTTCTTTGCAGAAAAGTACATTTAAAGTGTATTTATTCTGCACTAAAAGTGTACTTTTTCTGCATTAAAAGTGCACTTTTATGAAAAAATGCAGGAAAAATACACTTTAAGTACAGAAAAAATTCACTTTTAGTCTAGAAAAGATGCAGAAAAAATACACTTAAGTGTATTTTAACTGCACTAAAAAAGTGCACTTTTTGGGTAAAAATTCACTTTTAGTGCGGATAAAATGCACTTCTTGAAAAAAATGCACTTTTAGTGCAGAAAAAATACACTTTTAGTGCAGACAAAATGCACTTCCTTAAAAAAATTCACTTTTAGCGCAGAAAAAATACGCTTTTAATTTACTTTCAGTCAAAAAGCGTATTTTTTCTGCGCTAAAAGTGAATTAATGCACTTTAATTCACTTTTTTGATCAATTTAATTCACTTTAAATGCACTTGGTAAGAAAAAAAATTCACTTTAATACGGTGCGAATACCGCTGCATTTAACGCGCATTAAATGCGCATTTAATACACTTTTTTGAGAAGGGAGCTGGACTCACACAGTTGACAACAATGGGTACCATGAGAAAACTATGAGTCCTGAAAGGGTTTGGCAGGTCCCAGAGTGTCTAACAAAAATAAAACAACAAATTTTCAGTATTTTTTAAAAAAAATTTGTAAACAATGACTATTTTTAATTAACCCATTACCCCTTAAAAACGCCTTTTTACGCCTCTATTTATTCATCCACTGAAGAAAATAGTTCCAATTTATACAGCCAAGAATATGTACCAGAACAGAAGAAATATTTTCTATATCCTAGCAGATGGTAGCTTAAAGCAGGCTGAAAGTAAAGCAGAATGTGCCTTAAGGCACATTCTGCTTTACTTTCAACCTGCTTTAAGTGGTCACCTGTTTTCAAAACTAGAAACAGGCTAAGAGGTAATGGGTTAACCACTCACTGGGATCTACTTAAACCCTCGAGGATTACAAAAAAATTACCTTAAACCTGTGACGGTCAGTTTGTCACGGCTTTTTCATGTATGCAGGGACCATATATAACATTTTTGAATGTCCCTGATAGGGCTGAAACGAGTACCCGGGTACTCGTGGTCGGATAGAAATTGGTGAGTACCTGGGTACGAAATCACTACCCGTTACCCAATATGTATTTTTTTAAAGCAGAATCTAATTGTTAATTTTTGTAACTGTGTGAAATAAAAAGGCTTGATAAACACGTTAAAGTATTCAAGCATTACAAGCAGATAAAGCTTGAATATGCATGTATAAAACATAACAACAGACTTGTAACAAAGTTAATTATGCCGTTAAAATGAAGTGTTTAATGTGAACAATTCTTTACACTTTTCAGATGTTCTCAGTATTTGATACTCGCTGCGTTTTGTAAAGCTTTAGTGAAAGAAGTTCAGTCTATTATCATCTGTTTTAAAAAACAAATGCCTAATGAGCAATTTTATTTACAACAAATTTCTCTAAGAAATAATGCTTCCTTCGCAATTTTGACAGTTGAAACGCTTACTAACCTCAAACTATTCGGTTTGCTTCTCAAGTTTTGATTAAAACCTATGATCTAATGACGCTCATGTAAATATTTTCTGAGAACATCCAATCAGAAATGATAAAATAATAATAGCAGGTTAGCTAATTTACACTTCAATCGGATTACCTCATATTTTGTCCACGTTAACATAAGAAAATTAGACAAGCGTGGGGCCAATTAATATGCATATCTATAACACGATGCGCAATTAGTCTCAATATTGTTGGCGCGAAATTATTCCGATCAACGTCTATTCTCTATGGCATGATAGGAATTTATAAACGTTTGAAGGGAAAAGAATACATGTAAATGTAACCGTGTACCCTCTAGGGCTGATTTTTGGGGGTGCAGACAAATTTCAGAGGGTGCATATGAAACGTTTTCTGTTTCTTCTATTACAAAGTTAGTTTGGATACCGTAACTGTGTTGCCGAACAGTACTGCAGCTATTACAAGGTAGCAATCCGTTATTCAAACAATGGATACGCACCAGGGATGATCTTTGGAAATTTGTGGTTTCACCGCTAAAATTTTATTTAATTTGTTTTGATGTGTACTGTACATATCTCTCACATTATTTCTTAACCAGACCGTCAATTGAGACTTAGCTGACATATTTGCAGACTACACGCAAATGCGTAGGCCTATGCTAAGACTGTGTCTCATTAAATCAGGCATTTTCCCCAACATTGTTAATAGACGGGATAAAATACATCTGATAACCCGTCCAGTTTTTCGACTGTGTTGGCGGATTTGCATAAAAAAATGGCGTCGCTGTTTTGAAAGTGAAAGTGACCAGATATAGACCTATGACTGGACTTTTTTTATAATCATTTGTCATCATTTTTCAAACACGACAGTGCTCCAAAAATTGGATATAGCCCAGCGCCTGGGACGTCTTCCTCTAAATAAGTATTGAATTCTTATAAAAACAAAAATTGATAGTAAAAATAGCGTCTTAACTCTTTGCGGCCTAACGCTAAATCTCGCCTTACAGTCGGTAGAGTATTACAGGGTTCCAGTCGACCGGGTCCGGGTGTATATACCTATATAGACTGACTGCTGACAGATTCGGGTGCATTACTATTATAACAATTACTTACATAATTCGTTGATTATTCGTCCATAAATGTACAAAATCTATCAAATATCTGAACAACCTCCTGAAATATCCGTCGGTTCGGTGTTTCAGTGATATTTTTCAATTACAGCTTCGTCCACAACTTAAAATTTTCCTTCGACTCCGTGGCGTTGTAAATAGGTCTCCAATTAGGTTCTGTTTCTCGGTCTATTAACTTGAAATTCATATTTGGAATCGCTATATACTTATGGTGAGAGAAATATCATATTTTTCTATCCCGGCGTGTGTTTGTTTCTTGTGTTGCCTTTGTTTTCTCTCGCCCGTAAATTCTTCTCGAAGTTTCCACGTTTCTTCGCATCAAGTATGGCGGCCATTTTTCTCATGTGTCAATTTAAAAAATTGACAGGTTTATTTTTAACGTGGTTTTATATGTCAATATCTCCTTTTAAAAACACAAAGTGTCTTACAAAATAGGAAAATAAATAATGCTTTGTTAAACCGATAACGTTTGGGAGGCATATTTTTTTATATGCAACTGTAAACACAAGGATTACACACAGGCATAATTATGTCAAAATCCGCCATTTTCTCGCATAGAGTTATATAGCGTTGAATATCTTCGACACAATTTCGACACATCTCTTTGTTCCCCTAACGCAGAGACTGTGTAAAGCCAGAGATACACGACTCCCTTATTTTCCTTTCATTCCCCATATAACAGGTGTCCGTTGAGAGGCAGTGACGTATGTCGATGCGGTCACGTGACCAGCACAGGTAATGACAGCGTCGAGATAATGGGAAAAAATACACATATCGACCAGTTGACTTACAAAAATTGACTTTCTTTCGTTTTTATACAATATTTTGTGATACTAATCGAGTGAAACCAAAATATGAGTTGTGGATTAAACCGAGAAAGTGTATTCCTGGCTCAAAGGAAGATACGTTGCTGCGTGGTTGCTGGTAAGTTCCAAAAAAATGAAGATAGATTCAATATCGTCTTGCCGTAAACGCTTAAAACTTCAGTATGAACATTCAAACATGGATACGAATGAATTATCCATGTAGTTCAAACTAAGATACAGTTTTGGCAAAATTTTCATGTCAATTTGTCCACGCAATTTGCTATCAATTAAATTTTATTGAGGCCACCAACTGGTGCTTCGATTGAAGATCGATGCAATATCGTCTTGCCGTAAACGCTTAAACTTCAGTTTGAACATTCAAACATGAATAAGAATGGGTTGTCCATGTAGCTCATATTAAAATACAGTTATGGCGAAATTTTCATGTCAATTTGTCCACGCATTTTGCTATAAATTAAATTTTAATGAGGCCACCCACTCTATTTAAGAAGCTTCTGAGTACAAGTTGGGCATGTCAGACAAAGATCAAGGTCATTCAGAATGATGGTCACATAATAGGGTATAGTGTTTCACTAACATATCTTGTGTTAGACCTTACTTTGCACCTTTTTAACTAAGAGGTGATTGCCGCGCGTTATAATGTGCCCTTTTCAGGAAAAATTACCATGCCCCTTTCAAATCCTGGGGGAAACACTACCACTGGTACTTCGATTGAAGATCGATTGAAGATCGATGCAATATCGCCTTGCCGTAAACGCTTAAACAGCAGTTTGAACATTCAAACATGAATAAGAATGGGTTGTCCATGTAGCTCATATTAAGATATAGTTATGGCGAAATTTTCATGTCAATCTGTCCACGCATTTTGCTATAAATTAAATTTTAATGAGGCCACCCATGGGTCCATTCACACCTTCGTGCAAACTGCCGTCACTTTTCATTGAATCGGCATTTTTCAAACACTAATTAACGTGTGTGCGATGCGCGGAGGGGTTAATTGATGCTCGGACTTTATTCTTATTATTCTTTTGTGTTAAACCTCGAAAAAGAGGCTTCTTTAAGGAATGTTTGTATTGTAAAATAACTGTAGACCGTATTAACGCAGCAACTGATAAATAATTCCAAATATCGACTTTTTTCCCGATCGTCGCTAAAGCTTATATAACTCGCGATTACCTGTTCTCGCGAAATCTCGCTCAACGGTCTCGTATGTATAAATCATTCGAGTCGTGTATCTCTGGCTTTACACAGTCTCTGCCCTAACGGGATAATTCATAATGTTTTGTCGGAAAATCAAATCGAATAGTTAACTTCCGATTTAGATACATATGAAATGTTTATTACATGGGTATTTACGGAGAACTTTATGCTTATCTCACGTCGCTGTTTACGCGACATAATTTTCCCTGTCCGTTCTATCGCACATTAGATGGTCGGATTCTAAATGATATTTCAACAGTTTTAACTGTAAATTATTATCGGAATAACTATTTTCGAGGTAAGAAATGCATTATTCTTCTACTGCTGTTAGTATTTTTGTATTTAATTGCTTTTCTTGTAGCTCATTTCTCCAAAATCATTCCGTATCGCTTGTAGAGTCTAACCATTTTCCGCCATTGTCTACGTGCACAAAATAGAACATGTATGCGGTTTTTAAACGTGAATTACATGTTTATATGGCAAAAGGTCGAGAATATTTTTTCAGAATGGAATATTATTAGGTCTAATTTAAATGGATTTTAAACAAAGATCACTTAAAAACAACTTGTCAACATCACGCATATATGCGTGATTCGACTTGATATTGATATCGGTAAACACACGCGTAGACGTGACCCGACTGCAAAGGGTATATTGCCATCACGCATATTCGCGGGACTCGACTGCAAAGAGTTAATTAGGCACAGAGAGGGGAAATCCCACAATCTGTTTTAAACCGCTAAATCATCGGATTCGTGATGCGGGTGAACTAGGCGCCTTACGTATTAAGAATGATAAGAAACTAAATTTTAACGCGAAACTGTAATCCCTGTGACTGATGTCAACCTTGTAACCGTTAACAGGATATCATTTTCAGTTCTATCGGGCTTTGAGCAAGTGAATTTGGACGCTAGATTTATCAAGCGTCCCAATTATTTGGACTAGGGCGGATTTAAACGAGGTAGTGACTAGGGGTACGTGACCGTACCTCTAATATTAGAAATTAGCGGTACGGTCACGTACCCCTAGCAAATCCTGTGAGGGTTGACTAGGGGTACGTGAGTCATTTAAACTATGTAGCAACACATTATTTTGCCTGCAGATACGTTTTAATGATGGTAATATTACTAATCTCTCATGTTTACCTTATTTTGGGGATATTTAATGGAGAAAAACAAAGAAACTTCGAGAAATATTCTCCACCCAAACGTGTTTTCACCACAGGGATAAGAATAGAAGTATTCCGCATATAGGGTATAGTGTTAAATATACGCCCGATATCTGAAATCCGTCCCCAATGTTTTTTTTCTTCTTTTTCTTATAAATTTGATTCAAATGTAACTTATAATTATATAATAGGCGTGTTCGAAATTACTGCCGTTGTTGCTATCTAACTTAGCGTTGAATATAAATTGAAAGTGGTAGCTCTAAGAATATAGAAACTAGCGAAACTTCGGCTGTCATCGGGTATCGATTCATGCAAGAAGTTTGCTGGTTAAAGACAGACCTGTGACAAAAATCACCTTGAAAACACGTTTGACAATAGGTCGCAATTAAACAGTGCAGTAATTCTTAACAAAGCTGGTATTGGATAATTATACATGCAGCACGATGCTTGTAAAAATGTGTCTATGTACGTTCTTTAAATTCAAAGATATAGTTTTCGCTGCCGTGAAAAAATTGCCGATTGGAAATTTTTTGTTGATGAAATTTCTTTAATTTTCTGCGTTAAACAGTCATATTTAAGGTAGAAATGATATACTATTAACATTAACATCGATATTAAGGTATCTGCGGACAAAATAAAGTGTTGCGTTATAGTGTTTTTGACTCACGTACCCCTAGTCAACCCTCACAGGGCTCGCTAGGGGTACGTGACCGTACCGCTAATTTCAAATATTAGAGGTACGGTCACGTACCCCTAGTCACTACCTTTAAACGAGGCCGACACCATTTAGGTCAGGCCCCATTTGGGCTCTCTAGAAAATCAGGCATAGCTCATTACCCAGGACAATGCACAATGAAGAGTAAAAGCACACATCGTTTTGTGCCATAAATATAAATGAAACAGTGAGTGTGGTAAGATTAAGAAGAAAACTATTGTATTATGACTCACGAGCTGTCACTTTTAAACTTTAAAGTTTGTTTACAAATTTTAAACCAAAAAATAAACTTAATATATCTTTCTTCATGTATAAATAAGTAAATAATTCAGAGATTGCTTTACTCACGTGTCATTTTGCGATGCTTTCGGGAAAAACTTCGCGTAAACAACTCCCAAAATACGCCGACGTAGCAGGAAAATAGATTTTATTGCGACAGCGATTGGTTGACCTTATTCTCCGACGGGCACTCGTTGTTTTTATGACATATCCCATTCGTAGGTGGTAAATCGGTATCGGCTACATGGAATAAAGTAGTTCTAAAAAAGACACTGTTTTTACAGATTTAGCACTGAAATATTATTAAAATGGTATAGTTTCTGAAAAATTTACGCAATCTTGATTGTATTCATAATAAATGTAATACTCTATTAAATCGTTTAATTCCATTTTTAACTAGTAATCCGTAACAAGTAACATCGTACCATAACCGATTCGGACCGAACTATTATCCGCAATAAAACACGGATAAACAGTCAGAGTTACCGAAGTTTAAAGATGCAAATACTAATAAAATCCCATTATAGTAGAACTACGTTTAATGTATTTCATACGTCTTCTACCTAATAGCTTGCTGCGTGGCTTAGTGGTAGAGCGTCCGCTTGCAGTGTGGGAGGTTGCGGGTTCAATCCCCGGCCGGGTCAAACCAAAGACATGAAAATTGGTAGTAATGGCTTCCCTCCTTGGCGCTCAGGATTTCGGGTTAGCATTACGACTGGTTCGTCGGTGTCAGGATAAAGTGACCGGCCGGGTACAGTCCCATTGGTGCACCTAAAAAGTGTCCCTTCTCATAATCATCAGAATTGATGACGTAGAAGTAATAAATAGAACCTAGAGATAGAATAAATAGACATACGTTGTCAGAGAATACCTACGTTTGCCGTATGTCATAAGTTTGAGCCCCAAAGCTGTCAGAGGAGACATACGTTTACTGGATGTCATATTTATTTCTACTAAAACAGGTGTTGGGAGCTGGTTATAAGAGCCATACGTTGTCTGTATGTCATTCCTCATAATCTGCACCTATTGGTTAAGTTCAATCAGAGATTACCTACGTGTGCCGTATGTCATAAGTTTGAGCCCCAATGGCCCTGTCAGAGGAGACATACGTTTACTGGATGTCATATTTATTTCTACTAAAACAGGTGTTGGGAGGTGATAAAAAGAGCCTAACAATCACTGTATACCATTATTTATAATTTGCACCTACTGGTTAAGTTCAATCAGAGAATACCTACGTTTGCCGTATGTCATAAGTTTGAGACCCAAAGCTGTCAGAGGAGAAATACGTTTACTGGATGTCATATTTATTTCTACTAAAACAGGTGTTGGGAGCTGGTTATTAGAGCCATACGTTGTCTTTATGTCATTCCTCATAATCTGCACCTATTGGTTAAGTTCAATCAGAGAATACCTACGTTTGCCGTATGTCATAAGTTTGAGACCCAAAGCTGTCAGAGGAGAAATACGTTTACTGGATGTCATATTTATTTCTACTACAACAGGTGTTGGGAGGTGATAAAAAGAGCCTAACAATCTCTGTATACCATTATTTATAATTTACATCTATTGGTAAAGTTCAATCAGAGAATACCTACGTTTGCCGTATGTCATAAGTTTGAGCCCCAACGCACTGTCAGAGGAGACATACGTTTACAGGATGTCATATTTATTTCTACAACTACAGGTGTTGGGAGCTGGTTATAAGAGCCAAACAATGTCTGTATGTCATTCCTCATAATCTGCACCTATTGGTTAAGTTCAATCAGAGATTACCTACGTTTGCCGTAGGTGTCATAAGTTTGAGTCCCAATGCCCTGTCAGAGGAGACATACGTTTACTGGATGTCATATTTATTTCTACTAAAACAGGTGTTGGGAGGTGATGAAAAGAGCCTAACAATCTCTGTTTACCATTATTTATAATTTGCACCTATTGGTTAAGTTCAATCAGAGAATACCTACGTTTGCCGTATGTCATAAGTTTGAGCCCCAAAACTGTCAGAGGAGAAATACGTTTACTGGATGTCATATTTATTTCTACTAAAACAGGTGTTTGGAGGTGATAAAAAGAGCCTAACAATCTCTGTATACCATTATTTATAATTTGCACATTGGTTAAGTTCAATCAGAGAATACCTACGCTTAACGTATGTCATAAGTTTGAGCCCCAATGTCCTGTCAGAGGAGACATACGTTTACTTGATGTCATATTTATTTCTACTAAAACAGGTGTTGGGAGGTGATAAAAAGAGCCTAACAATCTCTGTATACCATTATTTATAATTTGCATCTATTGGTTAAGTTCAATCAGAGAATACCTACGTTTGCCGTATGTCATAAGTTTGAGCCCCAAAGCTGTCAGAGGAGAAATACGTTTACTGTATGTCATATTTATTTCTACTAAAACAGGTGTTTGGAGCTGGTTTTAAGAGCCATACGTTGTCTGTATATCATTTCTCATAATCTGCACCTATTGGTTAAGTTCAATCAGAGAATACCTACGTTTGCCGTATGTCATAAGTTTGAGCCCCAATGCCCTGTCAGAGGAGACATACGTTTACTGGATGTCATATTTATTTCTACTAAAACAGGTGTTGGGAGGTGATAAAAAGAGCCTAACAATCTCTGTTTACCATTATTTATAATTTGCACCTACTGGTTAAGTTCAATCAGAGAATACCTACGTTTGCCGTATGTCAGAAGTTTGAGCCCCAAAACTGTCAGAGGAGAAATACGTTTACTGGATGTCATATTTATTTCTACTAAAACAGGTGTTGGGAGGTGATAAAAAGAGCCTAACAATCTCTGTATACTATAATTTATAATTTGCACATTGGTTAGGTTCAATCAGAGAATACCTACGCTTAACGTATGTCATATGTTTGAGCCCCAACGCACTGTCAGAGGAGAAAATACGTTTACTGGATGTCATATTAATTTCTACTAAAACAGGTGTTGAGAGCTGGTGATAAGAGCCATACGTTGTCTGTATGTCATTCCTCCTAATCTGCACCTATTGGTTAAGTTCAATCAGATATTACCTACGTTTGCCGTATGTCATAAGTTTGAGCCCCAATGTCCTGTCAGAGGAGACATACGTTTACTGGATGTCATATTTATTTCTACTAAAACAGGTGTTGAGAGCTGGTTATAAGAGCCATACGTTGTCTGTATGTCATTCCTCCTAATCTGCACCTATTGGTTAAGTTCAATCAGATATTACCTACGTTTGCCGTATGTCATAAGTTTGAGCCCCAATGCCCTGTCAGAGGAGATAACGTTTACTGGATGTCATATTTATTTCTACTAAAACAGGTGTTGGGAGGTGATAAAAAGAGCCTAACAATATCTGTATACCATTATTTACAATTTGCACCTATTGGTTAAGTTCAATCAGAGAATACCTACGCTTGCCGTATGTCATAAGTTTGAGCCCCAAAGCTGTCAGAGGAGAAATACATTTACTGGATGTCATATTTTTTTCTACTAAAACAGGTGTTGGGAGCTGGTTTTAAGAGCCATACGTTGTATGTATGTCATTCCTCATAATCTGCACCTATTGGTTAAGTTCAATCAGAGATTACCTACGTGTGCCGTATGTCATAAGTTTGAGCCCCAATGCCCTGTCAGAGGAGACATACGTTTACTTGATGTCATATTTATTTCTACTAAAACAGGTGTTGGGAGGTGATAAAAAGAGCCTACCAATCTCTGTATACCATTATTTATAATTTGCACCTATTGGTTAAGTTCAATCAGAGAATACCTACGTTTGTCGTATGTCATAAGTTTGAGCCCCAAAGCTGTCAGATGAGAAATACGTTTAATGGATGTCATATTTATTTCTACTAAAACAGGTGTTTGGGGCTGGTTTTAAGAGCCATACGATGTCTGTATGTCATTCCTCATAATCTGCACCTATTGGTTAAGTTCAATCAGAGATTACCTACGTTTGCCGTATGTCATAAGTTTGATCCCCAAAGCTGTCAGAGGAGAAATACGTTTACTGGATGTCATATTTATTTCTACTAAAACAGGTGTTGGGAGGTGATAAAAAGAGCCTAACAATCTCTGTATACTATTATTTATAATTTGCACATTGGTTAAGTTCAATCAGAGAATACCTACGCTTAACGTATGTCATAAGTTTGAGCCCCAACGCACTGTCAGAGGAGAAATACGTTTACTGGATGTCATATTTATTTCTACTAAAACAGGTGTTGAGAGCTGGTTATAAGAGCCATACGTTGTCTGTATGTCATTCCTCCTAATCTGCACCTATTGGTTCAGTTCAATCAGATATTACCTACGTTTGCCGTATGTCATAAGTTTGAGCCCCAATGCCCTGTCAGAGGAGACATACGTTTACTGGATGTCATATTTATTTCTACTAAAACAGGTGTTGGGAGCTTGTTATAAGAGCCATACGTTGTCTGTATGTTATTCCTCATAATCTGCACCTATTGGTTAAGTTCAATCAGAGATTACCTACGTTTGCCGTATGTCATAAGTTTGAGCCCCAATGCCCTGTCAGAGGAGACATACGTTTACTGGATGTCATATTTTTCTACAAAAACAGGTGTTGGGAGGTGATAAAAAGAGCCATACAATCTCTGTATACCATTATTTATAATTTGCACCTATTGGTTAAGTTCAATCAGAGAATACCTACGTTTGCCGTATGTCATAGGTTTGAGCCCCAAAGCTGTCAGAGGAGAAATACGTTTACTGGATGTCATATTTATTTCTACTAAAACAGGTGTTGAGAGCTGGTTATAAGAGCTATACGTTGTCTGTATGTCATTCCTCCTAATCTGCACCTATTGGTTATTACCTACGTTTGCCGTATGTCATAAGTTTGAGCCCCAATGCCCTGTCAGAGGAGACATACGTTTACTGGATGTCATATTTATTTCTACTAAAACAGGTGTTGGGAGGTGATAAAAAGAGCCTAACAATCTCTGTATACCATTATTTATAATTTGCACCTATTGGTTAAGTTCAATCAGAGAATACCTAGGCTTGCCGTATGTCATAAGTTTGAGCCCCAAAGCTGTCAGAGGAGAAATACATTTACTGGATGTCATATTTATTTCTACTAAAACAGGTGTTGAGAGCTGGTTATAAGAGCCATACGTTGTCTGTATGTCATTCCTCCTAATCTGCACCTATTGGTTAAGTTCAATCAGGTATTACCTACGTTTGCCGTATGTCATAAGTTTGAGCCCCAATGCCCTGTCAGAGGAGACATACGTTTACTGGATGTCATATTTATTTCTACTAAAACAGGTGTTGGGAGCTGATAAAAAGAGCCTAACAATCTCTGTATACCAATATTTATAATTTGCATCTATTAGTAAAGTTCAATCAGAGAATACCTACGTTTGCCGTATGTCATAATGTTGAGCCCCAACGCACTGTCAAAGGAGAAATACGTTTACTTGATGTCATATTTATTTCTACTAAAGCAGGTGTTGGGAGCTGGTTATAAGAGCCATACGTTGTCTGTATGTCATTCCTCATATTCTGCACCTATTGGTTAAGTTCAATCAGCGATTACCTACGTTTGCCGTATGTCATAAGTTTGAGCCCCAATGCCATGTCAGAGGAGACATACGTTTACTGGATGTCATATTTATTTCTACTAAAACAGGTGTTGGGAGGTGATAAAAAGAGCCTAACAATCTCTGTATACCACTATTTATAAGTTGCACCTATTGGTTAAGTTCAATCAGAGAATACCTACGCTTGCCGTACGTCATAAGTTTGAGCCCCAAAGCTGTCAGTGGAGAAATACGTTTACTGGATGTCATATTTATTTCTACTAAAACAGGTGTTGGGAGCTGGTTTTAAGAGCCATACGTTGTCTGTATGTCATTCCTCATAATCTGCACCTATTGGTTAAGTTCAATCAGAGATTACCTACGTTTGCCGTTTGTCATACGTTTGAGCCCCAAACCTGTCAGAGGAGAAATACGTTTACTGGATGTCATATTTATTTCTACTAAAACAGGTGTTGGGAGGTGATAAAAAGAGCCTAACAATCTCTGTATACCATTATTTATAATTTGCACCTATTGGTTAAGTTCAATCAGAGAATACCTACGCTTGCCGTATGTCATAAGTTTGAGCCCCAAAGCTGTCAGAGGAGAAATACATTTACTGGATGTCATATTTATTTCTACTAAAACAGGTGTTGAGAGCTGGTTATAAGAGCCATACGTTGTCTGTATGTCATTCCTCCTAATCTGCACCTATTGGTTAAGTTCAATCAGGTATTAAATACGTTTGCCGTATGTCATAAGTTTGAGCCCCAATGCCCTGTCAGAGGAGACATACGTTTACTGGATGTCATATTTATTTCTACTAAAACAGGTGTTGGGAGCTGATAAAAAGAGCCTAACAATCTCTGTATACCAATATTTATAATTTGCATCTATTAGTAAAGTTCAATCAGAGAATACCTACGTTTGCCGTATGTCATAATGTTGAGCCCCAACGCACTGTCAAAGGAGAAATACGTTTACTTGATGTCATATTTATTTCTACTAAAGCAGGTGTTGGGAGCTGGTTATAAGAGCCATACGTTGTCTGTATGTCATTCCTCATATTCTGCACCTATTGGTTAAGTTCAATCAGCGATTACCTACGTTTGCCGTACGTCATAAGTTTGAGCCCCAAAGCTGTCAGTGGAGAAATACGTTTACTGGATGTCATATTTATTTCTACTAAAACAGGTGTTGGGAGCTGGTTTTAAGAGCCATACGTTGTCTGTATGTCATTCCTCATAATCTGCACCTATTGGTTAAGTTCAATCAGAGATTACCTACGTTTGCCGTATGTCATAAGTTTGAGCCCCAATGCCCTGTCAGAGGAGACATACGTTTACTGGATGTCATATTTATTTCTACTAAAACAGGTGTTGGGAGGTGATAAAAAGAGCCTAACAATCTCTGTATACCATTATTTATAATTTGCACCTATTGGTTAAGTTCAATCAGAGAATACCTACGCTTGCCGTATGTCATAAGTTTGAGCCCCAAAGCTGTCAGAGGAGAAATACGTTTACTGGATGTCATATTTTTTTCTACTAAAACAGGTGTTGGGAGCTGGTTATAAGAGCCATACGATGTCTGTATGTCATTTCTTATAATCTGCACCTATTGGTTAAGTTCAATCAGAGATTACCTACGTTTGCCGTATGTCATAAGTTTGAGCCCATATCCCCTGTCAGAGGAGACATACGTTTACTGGATGTCATATTTATTTCTACTAAAACAGGTGTTGGGAGGTGATAAAAGAGCCTAACAATATCTGTAAACCATTATTTATAATTTGCACCTATTGTTTAAATTCAATCAGAGAATACCTACGTTTGCCGTATGTTATAAGTTTGAGCCCCAAAGCTGTCAGAGGAGAAATACGTTTACTGGATGTCATATTTATTTCTACTAAAAGAGGTGTTGGGAGCTGATAATAAGAGCCATACAATCTCTGTATACCATTATTTATAACTTGCATCTATTGGTAAAGTTCAATCAGAGAATACCTACGTTTGCCGTATGTCATAAGTTTGAGCCCCAAAGCTGTCAGAGGAGAAATACGTTTACTGGATGTCATATTTATTTCTACTAAAACAGGTGTTGGGAGCTGGTTATAAGAGCCATACGTTGTCTGTATGTCATTTCTCATAATCTGCACCTATTGGTTAAGTTCAATCAGAGATTACCTACGTTTGCCGTATGTCATAAGTTTGAGCCCCAATGCCCTGTCAGAGGAGACATACGTTTACTGGATGTCATATTTATTTCTACTAAAACAGGTGTTGGGAGGTGATAAAAAGAGCCTAACAATCTCTGTATACCATTATTTATAATTTGCACCTATTGGTTAAGTTCAATCAGAGAATACCTACGTTTGCCGTATGTCATAAGTTTGAGCCCCAAAGCTGTCAGAGGAGAAATACGTTTACTGGATGTCATATTTTTTTCTACTAAAACAGGTGTTGGGAGCTGGTTATAAGAGCCATACGTTGTCCGTATGTCATTATTCATAATCTACACCAATTGGTTAAGTTCAATCAGAGATTACCTACGTTTGCCGTATGTCATAAGTTTGAGCCCATATCCCCTGTCAGTGGAGACATACGTTTACTGGATGTCATATTTATTTCTACTAAAACAGATGTTGGGAGGTGATAAAAGAGCCTAACAATATCTGTAAACCATTATTTATAATTTGCACTTATTGTTTAAATTCAATCAGAGAATACCTACGTTTGCCGTATGTTATAAGTTTGAGCCCCAAAGCTGTCAGAGGAGAAATACGTTTACTGGATGTCATATTTATTTCTACTAAAACAGGTGTTGGGAGCTGGTTATAAGAGCCATACGTTGTCTGTATGTCATTTCTCATAATCTGCACCTATTGGTTAAGTTCAATCAGAGATTACCTACGTTTGCCGTATGTCATAAGTTTGAGCCCCAATGCCCTGTCAGAGGAGACATACGTTTACTGGATGTCATATTTATTTCTACTAAAACAGGTGTTGGGAGGTGATAAAAAGAGCCTAACAATCTCTGTATACCATTATTTATAATTTGCACCTATTGGTTAAGTTCAATCAGAGAATACCTACGTTTGCCGTATGTCATAAGTTTGAGCCCCAAAGCTGTCAGAGGAGAAATACGTTTACTGGATGTCATATTTATTTCTACTAAAACAGGTGTTGGGAGCTGGTTATAAGAGCCATACGTTGTCTGTATGTCATTTCTCATAATCTGCACCTATTGGTTAAGTTCAATCAGAGATTACCTACGTTTGCCGTATGTCATAAGTTTGAGCCCCAATGCCCTGTCAGAGGAGACATACGTTTACTGGATGTCATATTTATTTCTACTAAAACAGGTGTTGGGAGGTGATAAAAAGAGCCTAACAATCTCTGTATACCATTATTTATAATTTGCACCTATTGGTTAAGTTCAATCAGAGAATACCTACGTTTGCCGTATGTCATAGGTTTGAGCCCCAAAGCTGTCAGAGGAGAAATACGTTTACTGGATGTCATATTTATTTCTACTAAAAGAGGTGTTGGGAGCTGATAATAAGAGCCATACACTCTCTGTATACCATTATTTATAATTTGCATCTATTGGTAAAGTTCAATCAGAGAATACCTACGTTTGCCGTATGTCATAATGTTGAGCCCCAACGCACTGTCAAAGGAGAAATACGTTTACTGGATGTCATATTTATTTCTACTAAAACAGGTGTTGGGAGCTGGTTATAAGAGCCATACGTTGTCTGTATGCCATTCCTCATAATCTGCACCTATTGGTTAAGTTCAATCAGAGAATACCTACGTTTGCCGTATGTCATAAGTTTGAGCCCCAATGCCCTGTCAGAGGAGACATACGTTTACTGGATGTCATATTTATTTCTACTAAAACAGGTGTTGGGAGGTGATAAAAAGAGCCTAACAATCTCTGTATACCATTATTTATAATTTGCACCTATTGGTTAAGTTCAATCAGAGAATACCTACGTTTGCCGTATGTCATAGGTTTGAGCCCCAAAGCTGTCAGAGGAGAAATACGTTTACTGGATGTCATATTTATTTCTACTAAAACAGGTGTTGGGAGGTGATAAAAAGAGCCTAACAATCTCTGTATACCATTATTTATAATTTGCACATTGGTTAAGTTCAATCAGAGAATGCCGTATGTCATAAGTTTGAGCCCCAACGCACTGTCAGAGGAGAAATATGTTTACTGGATGTCATATTTATTTCTACTAAAACAGGTGTTGAGAGCTGGTTATGAGAGCCATACGTTGTCTGTATGCCATTCCTCATAATCTGAACTTATTGGTTAAGTTCAATCAGATATTACCTACGTTTGCCGTATGTCATAAGTACTTACTAGCTCCACTTTTTATTTTGCCTAAAGGCCCTTTGACCTCGTATGGACTCACCTATGCCAGCTGGAATTATCTCACTAATGGTGCCGCTGTGTGTAAGTGATTAGCCTGTACACGCTGTTTAAGATAAACAGAGATTCCCGGCAGACAGAAAATTCAATGATGACCAACCATTGATGGTATAGCCAATCTATATGTTTTTGAGTATGTTCGGACCAACAGAGTTCCGCTATATTGTTTGAATGGGTCATCATAGCAACCAAACATATTAATCTCTAAACGATTCTATTAATTTACTTGTTAATTCAGACAATTCAATATTTAAAAAATATCTTTTTTGTTATTATACATGATCTTACTTTGGTAATACACTTTAAAGTATTAAAGAAAGAATAATAACAGTATCTGACGTAATAATGTCACAGTGAACCTCGAAATGTTGCCAAATATCGCTCTATTCACGGCTAAAAAGCCCCAAATTGCACCGTTTCGGGCTCGTACACACGGACAAACAGGTGCAAACCCTATATATTTGGTATCAAACTAAAGCTAACATACATAGCTACCTATCTAAGAAAGAAAACAATGTAGAACGTGCTTAAAAACGTCAGTATATGCATTTAATAGAGTCAGGGGGTCTAATTTAATATCAGAAATTAAGTGGTTTTTTTTAATTTTCTCGGGCTCGTACGCACAGACGGACAATTCAAAATATACATAATTTGCATTGTTAGAAGGCTTAGAGTATGAAGTTTACCGATATGGTGTTCATTTGTGTCAGTTATGATTATTTTGGCAGATATTGTTCATCAAAGGTGAGTAGGGGTACTCGAATTTCACCTAAATTTAACAAATATCTCATCCGTACAGACGCACGAACAGTCGCTCTTACATTATGTAGACTTATTAATGTAGATGTACATATATTTAATATATATGTGAAGTTTCATAGCTTAATCTCTTAAAATGAATAAGATACAGCCACTTATATGAGCCAAAGTAGAGCTTTTTCACGATTTTCGAATACTCACAACGCATTATAGAGCCACCACAGACAGACGGACAATCGTACACGCCAGAATTTTATATGTACCTGCAGTGTGTATATATAGGTAAAGCATGATGGTAAGTAATAGTTCATATCTATGTAAATTAAAAAATATAACATGAAAACATGTCCAAAATAGGGTGAAATTGAGCCCCTGTGGTAGGCTATTTCACCGAACCATAACCTTATTAAATTTAATAGCTGAAATATAAATTTACTGTATAATTTCTGTACTAGGACTATATTTAATATATTTACTAACTATTTAGGGCACAATTGACTATTTCTGGTATACGGGTGCCGGGTCCGAGTTCAATTTGAGAAATTTCGATTTTTTTTTTAAATTTCAAGCTTTCTTTGACGCCCTACACAGACGTACATACGCACACACAGACATAACATTATACGTGTACTTAATAAGTATAACATTCACTTTATAGCAAAGAAACATTTATGACGATATCTTACGTAACAAGGTCACAGCGAACCTTGAAAGTTTGCAAAATATCGATGTAAACAAAGGAAATTTCGCGCGCAAAAAGGTTTTCGGGCTCGTACGGACGGGCGAAAGCATGGATCAACTATATATTTTGACATTATAAAACCTTTGTGGTACCTAATAAGTATTCAAAGTATCAGGAAAAAATAATAACTTATCTTTGAGAAATTGACAAACAAAATGTTAAATTGCTAAATTTTATGTTGATTTGTGTACTGAGTGGCTCCAACTCGTTAGCCCTTAAATTTTTCGAGTTCGCCTTACTCAATACTTGATATCGCTGACAAAACACTTCGTCTACATGGACCCGAAATAATATTATAGAAATATACAATACTTTTTGTGTAATGAGTGAATAACCGAATGTTACCAAATTAAGCAGACGTCAGAATTTTCAACTTTTTACCCATATTTTGCTAATTTCTCAACAACCCCTGATTAGATTTTTTTTGCAACTACTTTTAATCGATAGATAAGTACTAGAGCTGTCGTATATTACCAAATCCAATCAAATCGGTTCTGAGAAATAGTATTTAGATCGATTTTAAATAGGGGGCCACAAAATATTTCAAAATTTACCCTAAAAAATTGCAATAACTTCCTTATATGGTAACGGATCCGAAAACGAATTTCACCACCATGTAGACCTCGTCCATGCACAACTTTTTACACCTCATTTGCTAGGGTGCAATAAACTTGAAAAACGTAATCAACGCTATACCAGTTTAGCCGACTTAGGTGTGGTTAAATATATACACCTGACATGCACCCGAAATGTGAAAATTTTAAAGTGGACCCAGATCTCCGAAAGTTGTGGGGGATATCTGTTATAGTTAGGCAATCATTAATTGGCAAAAAGTAATGACCTTTGGTGTTACGTAACAGGCTGAGGGTCAATTAGTTATGATCTCAGTGTCCCTTAAAAGGTATTCAGCCTTACTTCCTTATTTTTTTCCCGATTTTAATAGTTTAAACATATTTGAACCCGAATTATCGATGTCTACCTTGTGCGCTATTCTTTTTCAAAAGATTGCTCATCATAAAAAAAATTGAGGTCTAGGGACTTGGGGAAATAAAAAGAATTTAACATGAAAACATGTCCAAAACAGGGTGAAATTGAGCCCCTGTGGTAGGCTATTTCACCGAACCATAACCATATTAAATTTAATAGCTGAAATATAAATGTACTGTATAATTGCTGTACTAGGACTCTATTTAATAGATTTACTAACTAGAGTATTTCTGTTATAACGGGTGCCGGGTCCGAGTTGGTGAAATTTGAAAAATTTCGATTTTTTTCTATTTCTGCCTTTCTTTGACGTCCAACACAGACGTACATACGCACACACAGACATAACATTATACGTGTACTTAATAAGTATAACATTCACTTTATAGCAAAGAAACATTTATGACGATATCTTACGTAACAAGGTCACAGCGAACCTTGAAAGTTTGCAAAATATCGATGTAAACAAAGGAAATTTCGCGCGCAAAAAGGTTTTCGGGCTCGTACGGACGGGCGAAAGCATGGATCAACTATATATTTTGACATTATAAAACCTTTGTGGTACCTAATAAGTATTCAAAGTATCAGGAAAAAATAATAACTTATCTTTGAGAAATTGACAAACAAAATGTTAAATTGCTAAATTTTATGTTGATTTGTGTACTGATTGGCTCCAACTCGTTAGCCCTTAAATTTTTCGAGTTCGCCTTACTCAATACTTGATATCGCTGACAAAACACTTCGTCTACAAGGATCCGAAATAATATTATAGAAATATACAATACTTTTTGTGTAATGAGTGAATAACCGAATGTTACCAAATTAAGCAGACGTCAGAATTTTCAACTTTTTTACCCATATTTTGCTTATTTCTCAACAACCCCTGATTAGATTTTTTTGCAACTACTTTTAATCGATAGATAAGTACTAGGGCTGTCTCAAATTACCAAATCCAATCAAATCGGTTCTGAGAAATAGTATTTAGATCGATATTAAATAGAAGGACTTGGGGACCACACAATATTTCAAAATTTATCCTAAAACATGCAATAACTTCCTTATATCGGTAACGGATCCGAAAAAAGAATTTCAACACTATGTAGACCTCGTCCATGCACAGCTTTTGACACCTCATTTGCTAGGGTTCAATAAACTTGAAAAACGTAATCAACGCTATACCAGTTTAGCCAACTTAGGTGTGGTTAAATATATACACCTGACATGCACCCGAAATGTGAACATTTTAAAGTGGACCCAGATCTCCGAAAGTTGTGGGGGATATCTGTTATAGTTAGGCAATCATTAATTGGCAAAAAAAAATGACATTTGGTGTTACGTAACAGGCTGAGGGTCAATAAGTTATGGTCTCAGTGTCCCTTAAAAGGTATTCAGCCTTACTTCCTTATTTTTTTTCCCGATTTAAATAGTTTAAACATTTTTGAACCCGAATAATCGATGTCTACATTGTGCGCTATTTTGTTTTAAAAGGTTGCTAATCATAAAAAAATATGAGGTCTAGGGACTTGGTAAAAATTACCACTGAGTCCTGTGATGCTCAGCCCAGCGAATATTAGATTATATCGGGTGCTAAACCTGCAGCCAGTATACACAGCATCAAGTGGCCAGGCTGCATTACTGATAAGCCACTGGGCAATTATCGCTGCAGTCGCTATGGTAACGGGGCTGACCTCAGCGAGCCTGTGTATAGAGCAGAAATCGACATAGTGGAAATTAGACCCAGTATTTCTGGCCATGTTTGAGCCCCAACACTGTCAGAGGAGACATACGTTTACTGGATGTCATATTTATTTCTACTAAAAGAGGTGTTGGGAGCTGATAATAAGAGCCATACCATCTCTGTATGACATTACTTATAATCTGCACCTATTGGTTAAGTTCAATCAGAGAATACCTACGTTTGCCGTATGTCATAAGTTTGAGCCCAACGCTGTCAGAGGAGACATACGTTTACTGGATGTAATACTTATTTCTACTAAAACAGGTGTTGGGAGCTGATAATAAGAGCCATATCATCTCTGTATGTCATTACTTATAATCTGCACCTATTGGTTAAGTTCAATCCGAGAATACCTACGTTTGCCGGATGTCATAAGTTTGAGCCCAGATGCCCTGTCAGAGGAGACATACGTTTACTGGATGTCATACTAATTTCTACTAAAACAGGTGTTGGGGGCTGATAATAAGAGCTATTCGTTGTCTGTATGCCATTACCTTAAATCTGCACCTATTGGATAAGTTCAATCAGAGAATACCTACGTTTGCCGTATGTCATAAGTTTGAGCCTCAAAACTGTCAGAGGAGACATACGTTTACTGGATGTCATACTTTTTTTCTACTAAAACAGGTGTTAGTAGGTGATAATAAGAGCCATACCATCTCTGTATGTCATTACTTATAATCTGCACCTATTGGTTAAGTTCAATCAGAGAATACCTACGTTTGCCGTATGTCAAAAGTTTGAACCCCAACACTGTCAGATGCGAGATACGTTTACTGGACGTCATACTCTTTTCTACTAAAACAGGTGTTGGGAGCTGACAATAAGAGCCATATCATCTCTGTATGTCATTACTTATAATCTGCACCTATTGGTTCAGTTCAATCAGAGAATACCTACGTTTGCCGTATGTCATAAGTTTGAGCCCAAATGCCTTGTCAGAGGAGACATACGTTTACTGGATGTCATCCTTATTTCTACTAAAACAGCTGTTAGGAGATGATTATAATAGCCATACAATCTCTGTATGTCATTACTTATAATCTGCACCTATGGGTTAAGTTAAATCAGAGAATACCTACGTTTGTCGTATGTCATAAGTTTGAGCCCCAACACTGTCAGATGAGACATACGTTTACTGGATGGCATACTTTTCCCGCGTAAACAGCTGTTGGGTGATGAAAAGAATAGCCATACCTTGTCCGTATGTCATTACTTATAATATGCGTCTATTAGTGAAGTCCAGTCAGAGAATACCTACGTTTGCTGTATGTCATAAGTTTGAGCCCCAAAGTTGTCAGATGACACATACGTTTACTTGATGTCATACTTTTCTCTACTAAAACAGGTGTTGGGGGCTGGTAATAAGAGTCTTACGTTGTCTGTATGTCATTACTTATAATCTGCACCTATTGGTTAAGTTCAATCAGAGAATACCTACGTTTGCCGTATGTCATAAGTTTGAGCCCCAACGCTGTCAGAGGAGACATACGTTTACTGGCTGCCATACTTATTTATACTAAAACAGCTGTTAGGAAGTGATTATAAGAGCCATACAATCTCTGTATGTCATTACTTATAATCTGCACCTATGGGTTAAGTTAAATCAGAGAATACCTACGTTTGACGTATGTCATAAGTTTGAGCCCCAACACTGTCAGTTGAGACATACGTTTACTGGATGGCATACTTTTCCCGCGTAAACAGCTGTTGGGAGGTGAAAATAATAGCCATACCTTGTCCGTATGTCATTACTTATAATATGCGTCTATTAGTGAAGTCCAGTCAGAGAATACCCACGTTTGCTGTATGTCATAAGTTTGAGACCCAAAGTTGTCAGATGACACATACGTTTACTGGATGTCATACTTTTCTCTACTAAAACAGGTGTTGGGAGCTGGTAATAAGAGTCTTACGTTGTCTGTATGTCATTACTTATAATCTGCACCTATTTGTTAAGTTAAATCAGAGAATACCTACGTTTGCCGTATGTCATAAGTTTGAGCCCCAACTCCCCTGTACAGAGGTGACATACGCGCCGTAAGCATTTTGTTCAATGAAAATGACGACCAGAAACTACAACTACACTTGTGACGTCATAACAAGAGTGTTGATAAAAGTATGTGTTCAATTAGGAAAATGACCTACAGAGATTTTGAATACGATTCGGAAAACTAATATGAAATCAACTTGTTGTCTGGTACTTGTTTTGAAATGACATGCACGGTTTAGAAAAGGATCAACATCAATTAAAGAAAATGAACAAAGCGGGCGTTTTTTTTAACTATAAGGCATAATTCATTAAATTTGACAAAGTGAACGAATTAGTGAACAGATCAACGAATATTGAATGTGTGTTAACATACCATATACATGGGTATACATATACATAGGACAAGTGGGTAAAACTAAAGGTATAACATACAGTAAATGCATGTTTCATCTGTCAAAGCTTTGGGGCTCAAACTTATGACATACGGCAAACGTAGGTATTGTCTGATTGAACTTAACAAGTAGGTGCAGAATATAAGTAATTACATACAGACAACGCATGGCTCTTATTATCAGCACCTGCTTAAGTAGAAAAGAGTATGACATCCTGTAAACGTATGTCTCCTCTGACGGCGTTGGGGGGCTCAAACTTATGACCAGGGGCGTAGCTTGGCCAGAATGAAAGTGTAGGCATAACTTTTCTAGGGGGGTCCGGGGGCATGCTCCCCCTGGAAAATTTTGAGTTCTACAACACTGGAGACGCATTTAAGGAGGGTCTGGGGAGACATTTATATGAAGAATAAATGAAATGAAAAGCTTAAAAAACCAGTCAATTTTCATTTTTGCAACAGATAATGCCTGCATCTTTTCTTTAAAAAAAACCCATCATAGGGTCTGATTCCGTAAGTTTTTCATTAACAAACTCGATACTTGAAATTAATTGAACGTAACTTTTTTTTCGAGACAAGTTGATCGAGCACACTACATGCCCATAGGAAATCCCAAGTAACTTCATGTATACAAATTTACGGAACACACTTTTACTCGGAGGTGTGTGTATGTTGTTGGGGGGGGGGGGGGGTTGATTGCTAGATGACCTCTGGTTTGTTCTGAGGACGTTTCGCGCGTTCAAGACAGGTCAAATTCTGACAAAAAATCTATGTAAAAGTCGGCTGAAAAAACATACAGGTTAATACAATGTATTTGTTAGCAGGTTGTCTTCCATTAATCTTTAAGTTAGGCTCTAACACCATCCCACTCCGATCTTAATGCACTATTTTTACTTTTTAAATTGTTCCAAATATGAGGACAGTGTGTACGGAACCAATGATTCATATTAACTATGGTTCATGTATACACGGTCCCTGACGCAAAATAGCGTTTGTTTTGCATAAAGGCAGCGACATAGACGTGCCTGCCAAGGGAGTGGCTAGACCAATTAATAAGTGCACGCTTTCTTACTAGGTGGGTCCGGGGACATGCTCCCCCGGGAAAATGTTATTCCTAGATAGTCTCTAGATGCGTTCTGAGGTCTTTTCCCGCGTTTGATACAGGCAAAATAATAACATGAATCTATTTAAAAATGATTGGGGTTCACCCCTAACCCCCCTTAGACGTCAATTTTATTGCTTTTTCTTCAATTTTAGCCTTTTTTTTTTTTTGACTTCTGAAAAAAAAGTGTAGGCACGTGCCTACTTGCCTAATAGGAAGCTACGCCAATGATGACATACGGCAAACGTAGGTATTCTCTGACTGAACTTAACCAAAAGGTGCAGTTTATAAGTAATGATATATAGAGATGGCATAGCCCTTATTATCACCTCTCAACACCTGTTTTAGTAGAAATAAGTATGACATCCAGTAAACGTAGGTCTCCTCTGGCAGGGCGTTGGGGCTCAAACTTATGGCATACAGCAAACGTAGGTATTCTCTAATTCGACTTAACCAATAGGTGCAGATTATAAGTAATGACATACAGACAGCGTATGGCTCGTATTTTCAGCTCCAAACACCTGTTTTAGTAGAAAAATGATTGACTTCCAGTAAACGTATGTCTGCTCTGACACGGCTTTGGGGCTCAAACTTATGACATACGGCAAACGTAGTTTTTCTCTGATTGAACTTAACCGATAGGTGTAGATTTTAGGTAATTGACATACCGACAACGTATGGCTACCGGTATTATTATCAGCCCCAAACACCTGTTTCAGAGGAAAAAAGTATGACATCCAGTAAACGTATGTCCTCTCTGACAGGGCGTTGGGGGCTCAAACCTATGACATACGGCAAACGTAGGTATTCTCTGATTGAACTTAATCAATAGGTGTAGATTTTAGGTAATAACATACCGACAACGTACAATGTATGGCTATTATTATCAGCCCCCAACACCTGTTTCAGAGGAAAAAAGTATGACATCCAGTAAACGTATATCCTCTCTGACAGGGCGTTGGGGCTCAACCTTATGACATACGGCAAACGTAGCTATTCTCTGATTGAACTTAACCAATAGGTGCAGATTATAAGTAATGACATACAGAGATGGTAAGGCTCTTATTATCAACTCCCAACACCTGTTTAAGTAGAAAAGAGTATGACATCCAGTAAACGTATGTCTCATCCGACACGGCTTTTGGGCTAAAACTTATGACATACGGCAAACGTAGGTATTCTCTGATTGGACTTAACCAATAGATGCAGATTATAAATAAAGACATACAGACAATGTAAGACTCATATTACCAGCCCCAAGCACCTGTTTTAGTAGAAAAAAGTATGACATCCTGTAAAGGTATGTCTGCTCTGACGGCGTTGGGGCTCAAACTTATGACATACGGCAAACGTAGGTAATCTCTGATTGAAATTAAGTTAACCAATAGGTGCAGATTATGAGGAATGGCATACAGACAATGTATGGCTCTTATTATCACCTACTAACACCTGTTTCAGTAGAAAAAAGTGACATCCAGTAAACGTATGTCTCCTCTGACAGGGCTTTCGGGGCTCAAACTTATGACATACGGCAAACGTAGATATTCTCTGATTGGACTTAACCAATAGGTGCAGATTTTAAGTAATGACATACAGACAGCGTATGTCTCTTATTACCAGCTCCTAACAGCTGTTTTAGTAGAAAAAAGTATGACATCCAGTAAACGTATGTCTCATCTGACAGGGCATTGAGGCTCAAACTGCGTGTCCTTTCCTATAATCTACATCTATTTGTTAAGAGCCACATGTTGTCAGTATGTCATTAATTTTGAGCAACACATGTACATGTACTTGTTTGGTTCATTTAGAGGAGACATACGTTTACTGTTTGTCATATGTTTATCTACTAGAACCGCTTTTGAGGTGATAATAAGAGCCATACGTTGAAGTTAACAAATTATTTAGGAGCCTTCTGGTTTACTTGTATTAATATGCTTTCTGCCTTTTCTATTTATTTTAGTCGTCACAATGTAAGTTAATAGTTAATACCTCTATTACTGTGAATGGCACTTACAAACAAGGAACAGTCAAATCGGGACTATCTTTTATTTCATAGTCGTATCATAACTTAATTCATATATTCTAGTTGCAAAACACAATATTTTATGCAAGATTTTCTTCTGTTCCAAATATAAATACATGTACATGTACTTAAATCATGCTAAATGAAATGTTTGCTTTACTTATAGAAACGGCCCCATTGGCTTTTTAGGACATAGATTAGAAGACATGAGCATTCTCTTTATTTTCAACTGTCATCCATCTTCAAAACAGAAAACGGCTATTGGGTAAAGGGTTCAGTTAACAACAAGGGCCACTATGGCCCTATATCGCTAACCTTGTACACCATCTAAAACCTGACCTAAAACAAGATGCGTGTCCCGGATACACGAATGCCTCCAGTTACAGGGAGGGCAACTCTGACTATCCTATGACTAGAAATGTGTTCCTCGGAACACATGTGTCACCTGCTAGCAAGCACATGTGGAACAAGAGTTCAGTGTGACCCAAAAAGCATGACAGATGGACGGACAGACAGACGCCGGAAAAGTGATCCCTAAGTGTCACCTTTGCCTACAGCAGGTGACACAAAATGTGTGAGTTAAAAAGCTGAAACTGTCATGGAGTACCATTTAGACCAGGCTTTTGGTGAAATTCTGTGTCGTTGGCCAATCAGTCGGTTATTCAGTTCTTCCTTTTTTGTGAAGACTGGATGATTATTCTCGCAAAAATGAAACTCTTGTGAGGAAATTTGATGGCCAGATTATCGTTGCTGGCAGCTTAAAACAGCTGAGTGAGGTGCGTGTATAGATTAGTAACCACACATTGCACATCACATAGTGACGTAGCTTTGAAAACAAAATTCCTTGTTTAGGTTTATGGATGGACTAAATCGTTTACACTGCAAAGGACAAGTCTTCGTGAAATAGACGGGCTCCGCTAAGGCTCCGTCCCGTCTATTTCATGAAGACTTGTCATAATGCAGTCTAACCTATATTTTGAGGAACTCAAGGGCCATATTGGTGCCGCTGGTTATAGATATCGGTCTTCAATTTATTGACAAAAATATTTCCAGAAAGTTTGGTGAAGATCAGATGAAAAGCGCTGTGTTTGTGAAACACAAATGCCCCCCAGCAAGCATCATTCCCAATTTGTAAAACAAAAATTCCAATTCTGTGAAAAAATTTTTTTTTACAAGTTGTTCCTAATATTAAAGTAAAAAATACATAAACAAGAGGGCCATGGCCCTAAATTCGCTCACCTGAGGACATTGAAGTTTGTACCTAAGTTGACTGGGCAAGACAACATTTTAATATACATGTAGCTATAAATGGAGTTATCTTCCGGACAAGAAAACATGACAAAAGTGAATTTTGTTGCCAAGCTTATGACCCTTATCCATGACACATCCTCTTATCAAGCTATTTCCATTTCCGGTAAATGATAATTATTTCACTAGGTAAATGATAATTATTTCACTAGCGTCAGCAGAACTGGAGTTATTTTCCTGACAATAAAATATGACAAAGGGGAAAAACAAAATATTGCTGCCCTTGTGCATGGCATTTTCTCTCATCAGTTTCTTTCCATACATAAAATTTCATTACAATAGCATCAGTAGAACTGGAGTTGTCTTCTTGACAAGAAAATATCACAAAGGGAAATAACTAAAAAAACAATGATGTCAGAGTTATGGCCTTTGCAAATAGCACTTCCTCTCATTAGGCTCTTTCCAAATAGGCAATTTCATTTTACCCTTTACCCCATAGCCTGTTTCTAGTTTTGAAAATAGGTGGCCACCTATGGCAGGTTGAAAGTAAAGCAGAATGGGTCTTAATGCACACTTTGCTTTACTTTCAAACTGCTTTAAGCTACCATCTACTAGGATATAGAAACTTATTTCGCATCTTACATTTTCATGACTGTTTAAAGGGGAATTATTTTCTTAAGTGGAGGAATAAATCAAAGGCCTAAAAATGCACATTTATGGGGTAATGGGTTAACAAAGGTCAGTATTTATTGGGGGAAAGGGTTGAATCCTGGACAACAAAAAATGACAAGACATACAGATAACTGTGACAAAACCAATATTAAACATATGTATAAATATGGCATAAGACATAATTACATAACTGTCAGTGGATCACTTCCAGATCCTGTTTCTCTAAGTATGAAGCAGACTGAACCATTTCTAAACTTTAGCAGACAACATGTTCAGTTCTGTTGGCCTGATCACTGAGGTCAAGTATTATGCAAGAGTACCGTAGCATTTGCAGCTGCTGGGGGCTTACCCTTACCAGACTGAAATGATGTCTGCTAAATACCTACTGTATGTGAAAAATGTACAATTTTTTTTTTAGAAAATGTTAAGTTGGTAAATGAGTGGCAAATAGTTTGGATCCAGATTAGATGCAGCATTATGTTGCATCTGATCTGGATCCAAACTGTTTGCAAATATTGGCTATTTGCCCATAGTATATTAAGGGTAACTCAGGTAAATACAGTTCTGCTTAAATCAAAAATACTGTGAAACCTGCCTAGAGCAGCACTTAAACTGTGCAGGGTGGTGTCAAATGTGACCCTAGGGATTTCATTTTAACAAACTATAGAGGGATCCACCAGGAGATTCTACTGTACAAATATCAAAGCTTAGGGCCTAGTAGTTTTGGGCAAGAAGATTTTTTAAAGTTTTTTGCTTTTTTGCTTTTTCAAGCAGAGTTTGTGCTTTTTTTCCTTTCATTTGAACAACTTCTGTAGAGAAGCATCCAAGGAACATCATGAGCAGTTTGAACTCTCCCTACAATCAAGCGGGTTCAGAGGAGCTGTCGTTTGAAGTAAATGTGAACGGACAGACGGACAGACGTACTACGGACGGTGAGCGGTCACAATAGCTCACCTTGAGCCTTTGGCTCAGGTGAGCTAAAAATAATAAAACAAATGTGGAAAACTAGCTAACAGGTCTTTTCTGATATTTTAGCACAAATAAGTGAAATCAATTCCAAAAAACTCTTCCCAAATTATTTGATTTAAAAATCTCGAATCAGACATTGCATTTTTCAAATAATGGTCAGAAAAGGCCTGCATATAAAATGTATAAACACAGTATCATAAAAATAATGTCCAGGTTGTAGTTGCTGCTCAAGTTTTATGTCCCAAATAAGTATCTGAGGCATGTCATTTCAGGTTACGACATCAGGCCCTATGCTTAAAAAACTTTTTGTTATATTGTTCTCAAGCTTTTGATTGGTAGATTTGAGCATTCTGCTCAAATATATCCAATCAGGGGCTTGAGAACAATCAAACACTTCACTCAAAAGCTTTAGAAGCATAGACACTGGTTTTAAATGTTTCTTTACCCCCTAAACTACACTCACGGAATTTAAAAACTGTGCATGGTTAAAACTTATTTCAAATGAACACGTTTTCCATAAGCTCACGTAAAAACGGTTTTAAAGCTGATTAAAGTGTGTAGAAGCTATTGCTTACCCATTTCGTGAAATTTAGGTAAATTTTGCGCGTCAAAAAACGTTTGTCTATTTTGGCATAAATTGGTCAGAACATGCAACACTTTTTCAACGTATACTGATTGTTTTGGCAGTAAAGCATCGGAAAAACAAGTAAGATTTGTTTTATCAACCATGACGGCTATGCAACGGCTGTCTGAAAATGCGCGTTTACGTTCAGTCAGCATATTAGAGGTTGGAATTGAAGGAAAAATGATGTTGCCGGCCGATTTGGCCTTAATCGTAACATCATGTTGCCATTATGGAGATGTATCGACAAATTGGCAAAGCTCGCGAGAACCTGCGACCAAGGATATCGCTATTAACGTAACGTCGACAAGATACGTATTTGGCCGTAACACATGTGCTTGATCGTTTTCAGTCTTCAAACTTCACGGCTAGAAACCTTCGAGGAGTTCGTCTAATCAGCAGGAGGACAGAGCTGAAAAGATTACGCTAATTTTAAATCCGTTCTTGACGTCCTACCGTTCTGACGTCAAACCCGCCATATTGTCTTAAAGGCATGGAATCGCTCTCCAACACGTTGACTGGCCTGAAGTCTCATTGAACTCACACTAACTGAGTACGTTTTGGGTGAGATTGAATATCATTTGCGACGTCTACCGAACCAGCCATTGACTTTGGAACAACATTTTTTGTGTGGATTTTTAGCCATGGTACGAAATGATATTACTTATCAGTTTTTCGCAGCGTTGGCGAGGTCTATTCGACGATGATGGCATGATTGCTTTGATGCAAACGGAGGACACATGCGTTATTAATTGTGTGGCATGGGTTTTGACCCTTAATGACAACAAGAGCTGTATGCTTCCCTAAATCGCTCACCTGGAGCCATTGATGTAAATGTAACATATCTTGGAAAGCTGAGAAATGATAACAATATGATTGTGCCAATTGCTGATTGGATGATGCTGAGTGCAAAATAGGTAAGCTTAGGGTACTGTAGTTTAAGAGAAGATTTTTTAAGATTTTTTTAAAAAAAATCTATTTTTAGCTCCTGTGACCTAAATATGCAACAGACCGGAACCATTTGAACAATATTGGTAAAGTATACCTCTAGGAGTTACACCATGCCAAATATCAAAGCTCTAGCTATATTAGTTTCAGAGAAGTAGAGGTTTGAAGATTTCACTATTTAACTTTATGTAAATTTGTGACCCCCGGGCCACGGTCATATTTGACCCCAGGGACATTATTTGAACAATCTTGATAGAGGAACTGAAGATGATGCTTTGTGCAAAAATATCTAAGCTCAGGGTACTGTTGTTTCAGAGAATAAGATTTTTTAAGTTTTTATTGAAAAAACTCTATTTTTAGCTCCTGTGACCTAGATATGCAACGGCCCGGAACCATTTGAGCAATATTCGTAAAGTACCTAGAGAAGTTACACTATGCTAATTATTAAAGCTCTAGCCATATCAGTTTCAGAGAAGAAGAGGTTTGAAGATTTCACTATATAACTCTTTGTAAATTTGTGACCCCAGGCGGGGCCAATTTTGACCCCAGGGGCATAATTTGACCAATCTTGATAGAGGACTTGAAGATGATGCTTTGTGCCAAATATCTAAGGTCAGGGTACTATGGTTTCAGAGAAGAAGATTTTTTAAAGTTTTTATTGAAATAATCTATTTTTAACTCCTGTGACCTAGATATGCAATGGACCGGAACTATTTGAACAATATTGGTAAAGTACCTCTAGAAGTTACACTATGCCAAATATCAAAGCTCTAGCTATATTAATTTCAAAGAAGAAGAGGTTTAAAGTTTTCACTATATAACTTTATGTAAATTTGTGACCCCCGGAGCGGGGCCATTTTAGACCCGAGGGACATAATTTGAACAATCTTGATAGAGGACCTGTAGATGATGCTATGTGCCAAATATCTAAGCTCAGGGTACTGTGGTTCCAGAGATGATTTTTTTAAAGTTTTTATTGAAACGATCTATTTTTACCTCCTGTGACCTATATATGCGACGGATCGGAAATATTTGAACAACTTTCAAAGAGGTCTATATAAGGATCAATCCTGCCAGGTTTGGTTAAAATCCATCCAGTAGTTTAGGAGGAGATGTCGTTTAAAGAAATTGTTGACGACGGACGGACGGACGACGGACACAGCACGATCAAAATAGCTCACCTTGGCACTTTGTGCCAGGTGAGCTAAAAAGGCATGGCAATACAATCATGATTGACATCACACATTAATGACTCTTATGAATCGTTAGATTGATGTTTAAACTAACACTTTAAAGGGACTCGCAACCGGATGGTGTACTTGTCAAAATAAAATAAAATACTCAAATAAAAGCAAATTTGTGGCATTATTTGGCTTCTGACATTAAAAAAATATGATCAGTCACCGAACCTTAGATTTTTAGATATTTTCCATCGTTTTTCTATACCGACTAGTAGACGGTATAGTTGTTGTTGTTGCTTCTCTACACGGGCTCAGACATAAACACAAGCCGAATTACGAAGTTGTATGCATTTTCGATCGCTACACATTGAAATACGTTAAATCGATCCGAGATAAACGGATAGTTCCGTGGTCCATTGGTCTAAGCGGTTTCCCCTATTTTGCCTTCTGTCCGCCAATGCCGGGCCCCGGGTTCGAATCCCACCATAGACCAGTATTTTTTTTTATTGAAATACATTTTTTTTAAACAGAATTTCTTATCCTAAACTAATTCTTTACCATTTATATAAGCGTTTGACACATATTTACAAATTACTATTTTTAATGCACCATCTGGTTGTGAGTCGCTTTAACACAGTCAATTTATATCTGGTTTGTTATTCCTATTATTTATACATGTAATGCTATTCCTAATGCACACTTTTTAAATGTCGTGAGTATATATACAAAACAAACCAAAAATAAATAGCCCTCTTCAGTTTTACGTAAGTATGAAATATCCCTCTTGGCAGTCAATGAAATAAGCTTTGGACAAAGTTAGGACTTGCTTATACAGCTTCCAATGCAAAATGTAACATATTAAACAAATAAATACATTATAATTATCTTGAAACATTTTAAAGACACTGGTTTTTACTTTATATTTCACCTCACAGTCTTGTGCTTCTAGATAAGCAGAACAGGTGCTATACATGTTTCTATGTACACACATGTCACTTTCTATATGAAAGTCTTTCCATAAATGGGAAAGGGGAATAACTCTTGAAGTATTGCTGTAAGAATCTTGTCCATGATACTTCCACACGTCCTGCTCTTTCCATAACTGAAATAATAAAAGACAAACATGTAATATAATGACATAAAATTTATGTATAAAACTAGAAGATGGCTTTGTCTATAAATCAAATATGATGCCTCTGCTGCTATATGCAAAAATAGTTCAAATAGGTGTGATTGGTGTGGAAACCACAAACTGTTACATGTACAAAGTTTCCATGTCCAAGGGGCATAACTCTGCCAAACATTATGCAACCAAATTCAAATGTGACCTGCATGTTGGCATGATGTGCTTATAAGTTATATTTCAAATTTGCAAAATGTCAAAACATGACCCAGATAATGAAAACAAATTATTTGAAATTGTCTATTTCTAAGTGACTTAACAATTGCCAATAATTATTTAATAAGAACCAAATTTGAATTTGACCTGAATATTCTCATGATAAACCTATATTCAAACTTTGAATTCAATATGGGAAAGGGGTAACTATGCCGGGCTATTTCATGGAGGGGCCATAAAAAGCTAAATATGAAATTTGGTAAAAATTATCATCCATAAACCATTTTGAGTTGTTTGGCATGCATGGATGGACACCCGTCGCAGGGTTTCACATAATAGGTTCTGCCACGACAGGCCTATAAAACTTGTTTCAAATTAATTGGACACCGTTATTGTCAAAGATGAATAAGAAAATAGTAACAATTACAGCAACAAACTTTTTCTACCATGTGACTATGACAATATGCCCCTCCTCTACTCAAATGATCAGCTCATCAGTGGAAGGTATTCAATAGCGTATGCCACAGCCCTTGGAGATCAGGAACATTGCTCAAGAGTAATCCTTGACTACACACTCCTGTGTCCAATCTCGCTTCAATGACTTTTGCTTGAATTGCTCATCCTGTAAACAGGAAAGTAAAATGTGTAGTTAAGACATGTTCAGTGGCCTGTCAGCAAAACAGACATAGATGTCTCAAGACAGATAACTGCTAAAGCAATAGTAATGAAGGAACCTCCGAAATATGGCAAAGTATGATGAAGTATAGCAGTAAGCTCCTACAAATAGCTTTATCTTTACTTTCAGCCTGCTTTCAGTAGCCACTAGTCTGAAACAGTTTTAAAATCAAAGCAGAAAAGTAGAGATGAGATATATAGTATCGTATATGCAGTATCATTTGAGTACCGAGTATGAAGGAAACTGTTAACTTGTTCACCCCTGAAAGGAACTCAAGCTTTAATTTCACCCAGGTTTAAGCAGTAAGCTGTATTAACCCTTACTGTGAGGGTAATATTACATCATTTGCAAACAGTGCACATCAAAATCAGAGAGCTGCAAAAGGAGATCCTATGATTAGGGTCTATAGATACAGTTGTCATAATCGAAATAATTTTGGAAAGCTGAAAAAGGTGTCCATAGGACACAGATGCCCATACCTTCAATCAGCAATTAATATTGGATATTTTTATAAAATCAAAGGCTTATAACTCTGTAAATGTTAATCAATGTTGGCATAAAATACCCAGGTACACATGTGCATGTCCATGAATTTTCGGTTACATGTACAAATACTCAAGAGTTATGCACACCACAAACTTTCTAGATAAAGACGATCTATATGCTACACAGCCCCCAACTGTTGGTGGAAACAGTTCCAATTTATACAACGAGAGCACCCAAATAGGTGCTAGACGCTTGACTTTCTCATACTTGAGATGGCTACATTTTCCAAACTTAAAGAATGTGTATGGGTGTTTAATACTTTCTTGACCATAGAAGTTTGTAAGCAACAATATCTCAAACATGCTTGCATCTACATGTGTTTACTACATGTATACTGGTAGCCATATTATATGGCTACCAGTATACATGTAGTAAACACATGTAGATGCAAGCATTTTATGATATTAGAGGAAATAATAATACCTGCCTTGTTTTTAACAAGTTTCCCTTTTGATACTAACAAGTATTCAAAGTTTCAAACGAGTAACTTTCTACATATTGCGAAATTTCATTTTCAAATTTTGAGTCAAGCAAGAGCAATACTTCTGGAGTGACTTATCCCAGGGTTATCTGTCTTGTTGTAAGGCAGTGCCCTTTTGATACTGAACAAGTATTCAAATTTGAAGTTAATACCTACTGTAAATGTTGAGAAACTATAATTACAAATTTCAAGTAAATAAAACAAGGAAAATCACTATGGAATCATTGGAATGACACTGCCCAGGATAACCTGTCTTGTTGTAATGAGTTGCCCTTTTGATATCAAATAAGAATTCAAACTTTTAAGTTGATACCTTTGAAAGTTACTGATGAATTTCAATTTTAAAGTTTTGAGTCAAGGGCAATAACTCTGGAATAACAAATTCCAGAGTTGCCTGCCTTGTTATAATGAGTTGCCCTTTAGATACTGAACAACTATTCGTAGTTTCAAATGGATACCTATGACAGTCATTTAGAAATGTTGTCTTACAAAATATTTTACATAAAAACTTGGCCAAAGCAGACTATGGGGTGACAACGATAGCTTGACTTTTTCAACAAGGGTCACTATGGCTCTTAATTGCTCACCTGGTATACCATGTAAACTTTACCTATAGTGACCTAGATTATGACTGGACAAGACCCACAATAAACCTTAAGAGTGTTAACAAGATTTTTTATGATTTGACCTAGTGACCTATTTTATGACCAGACACAATCCACATTTGATATTGATCTAGATTTGATGTAGGACATCATTCTACAATATTGACAATATTTCAATCAGGTCTAAATAGATTTGTAATCTCCTGAAAGTTAACACTGTTTTTCGTTGATTTGAATTAGTTTTTGACCCTACATAATCCATATTTGAACTTGACACAAACATCCAAAGAGATGTGTAGCCTCTAGAGTGTTATCAAGGTTTTTGGTGATTTGACCTAGTGACCTAGTTTTTGAACTGACATGACCCACATTCATACTTGACTTAGATATCAATGGGGCAAATATTTTGACAAAGTTTCATTAAGGTCTAATGAGATTTGTAGCCTCTAAAGTGTTAACAAAGTTTTTCCATGAGTTGACCTAGTGACCTAGTTTTTGACCGGACATGACCCACATTCAAACTTGACCTAGATTCCATCAAGACAAACATTGTCATGAAGTTCTAAGAAGACCGGATGAAATTTGTAGGTGAAAGAGTGTTAACAAACCAATTGTGGACGGACAGACAGACCGACGAACATCCAGTGATCCTAAAAACTCACCTTGGCAATTCGTGCCAGGTGAGCTAAAAAGTCGAGCTAAAAATAAATATGCACCATCAGGAATATTTTGTATACCCTAACAGATTATAGTAGCTTAAAGCAGGCTGAAAGTAAAGCAAAATGCTCCTAAAGGAGCTATGTGCTTGATTTTCAACATGTTTTGAGAAACCATAGATATGTCCGTCTTCAATACTGATATAAGAAGCAATGGCTTAAAGGGTTAAGACAACGGTACAGTCCATTGGAAGTCAACATTGTAAATTATGTTAAATATAGTTGGATATAGATCTAGGTGATCTGTTTTGGCAAGGGAGAAAAATGTTAATAAACTATGTACAAACCTGGATAAAAAGTGCACCACTACTATGGCCATTCCAAGTACAGTAATCATGTCCATAGGACCCAAAGTACGACCAGGTAGACCAATATGTACGGTCAACAATAGTGCTGAAACGGTTACCAGAAATTTATAACCGGTTAATCGTTGCTCGTAACCGGGGTTAACCGGTTAATCGTAACTTTAATATGCCTGACACTTCATTAGTCAGTAAGGGTCGGACGTTGCACGTGTACACAGTAACGTTCAACTGTTTTACCTATAAACACTTACAAATTTGGAGACAGTTTGCGTGTGTAAACGATAATTCAATAATAAAGTCGTGGTGCCAAAGAATTGTTTATGAATGTTATACTTTTTTCTAACTTTTTTACCATGCATGCCGACGTAGGTCTTTAATAAATTGCAAAGAGGAAAGAAGATCTATTGATCTTATAAAATGAACTTACATGTATACTGCATGAATCTGTTGATCAATAGATCGTTTAAAAAAGCAGCTATTCGATGTCTTCTCTAAATAAGTTGCATTTGTAAAATAACTGTGTTATAGATAACTAATTGGTCCCATTCTTGTCTTATTTTAAATTTTGGCAAACTATGAGACGATCCGATTGAAGTGTAGATTCAGTTAACCGGGTTTTATTAATTTATCGTTTTTGATTGGGTGGTCTAAAAATATATTTGAAATTGACATGCGGATATTCGTGGAATTCCTTACACGAACGTCATATATAGCTACTAGGGTAGAAATCCAAAGCAAACCGAATATTTCGAGGTCAGAAGGTTAGTAAGCGTGTCAAGTTCAACTGTCAAAGAAGCGAAGGAAACAATATTTCGACGACAATTTTGTTGTAAATTAAACCTGTCCAATCGGCATTTATTTGCCCAATAAGGGTTCTTTAACTCAACGTAGAATAAAATGGCATGATGCAGCAAGTATTCAGTGTTGAGAACACCTGAAAAGTATATTGAATTCATTTATTTTATTGTGCACATAAAATAATTTGTTAGCGGCATCGTTTTGTGTATTGAGCTCCGTGTACATGTTTACAAAAATCAGGAAACGCGCTACCCTTATCAATCAACATGCTACTGTATTTTAAAACTTAAATATTATGTATATCTTAGAGTAAAAGATTTCAAGTGAACGGAAAACATAGCTGAAGGCTGTAGCTCCCGACAAATTGGGCTTCATTTTTGTTATACAAAATGGCTTCCGAGTAACCGGTTACCGACTTTGTAACCGGTTAATCGGCAGTTCATAACCGTTAACGGTTACCCGGGTAATCGTTTCAGCACTAGTCAACAAGCTGTCCCTTTAAACAAATACAACATGTAGTCAGAAAATAACTTATGGCAAGTGACTACCTCAGAATCAACTCAATTATTCCTGATACTTAGGTTTGAAATTAAATCTACTCCATGGTAGGTTTTTAAATATTTTCTTAAAATAACAGACAGTGAAGACCCTGATTAGAAGATCTACTCTGTATATGACAAGGTTACTCTTCATGAATAGGTACAACACTTTTGGTTCAGTGTGTTAATAAATCTACCACAAAACCAACAAGAGCCCCGTGGGCCATATTTCACTCACCTGAGAATAGCTGAAAAAATGGAGATAATGATTTATGTCCAGGACTGACCTAGATATGTAACAGACCGGAACAATTTGAAAAAAATAGGTAAAGAATATTTAAAAGTGTCACCATACCGAATATAAAAGGGCCATATTAGTTTCAGAGAATAAGAAGTTTGAAATTTTCTCTATATAACTCTATGTAAAACTTTGACCCCCCCCCCCCCCCCCCCCCCAGCGGGCCAATTTTGACCCCAGGGGCAGAATTTGCTCAAAATTGATAGAGGCCTGTAGGCGATGCTATGTGCCAAATATCTAAGCTCTGGCCCTTGTAGTTTCAGACAAGAAGATTTTTAAGCAACCGACCTGAACCATTTGAACAATTATGGTATAGGACATCAAGAAGTGTCCCCATTCCAAATATCAAACCTTGGCCATATTAGTTTCAGAGAAGAAGACGTTTGAAAATTTCACTATATAAGTCTATGTAAAACTGTGACCCCCAGGACGGGGCCAATTTTGACCCCAGGGGCATAATTTGAACAAACTTGATAGAGGACCCGTAGGCGATGCTATGTACCAAATATCTAAGCTCTGGTCCTTGCAGTTTTTGACAAGAAGATTTTTTCAGATTTCCTTATTTTTTCACTTTGGTTGCCATCGTTTTTAATTCTTTGAACCAATTTGAAAGAGCTTGAACTAAGGAACATTTCTGTAAAGTTTGGTTGAATTCTGTCACGCAGTATAGGAGGAGATGTAATTTGAAGCAATTGTTAACGACGCCGGACACGGGGCCATCCCAATAGCTCACCTTGAGCCTTTGGCTCTATGGATCTAAACTGTTTCCAATTGTTAGACAAGCGGTACTCACAGTGGAAAAACGTTATTCTTTCCCAATAAACGCGTTTGACGCTTAAACTATATTTTCCATTGCAAACATTTTGGAACCAGATCAGACGCCGGGATTCTGATCAGGATCCAAATTGTGTGCCACTCAGATGAAAAAAGATGAGGAAAAATGTAAAAAAAAAAGTTATTATTTTCTACATTTTGTGTTTTGCGTTTCGTTTAAACGGGAAATAATTACGTTTTCTCCACTGTAGCATAACAAGGGTTACCTCGTCAATTCCCGGGCAGTGCAAGAGCTAAACCGGTGACCGCATGCTCACCATGTGCACCACGCCCGTAAAAAGTATCCGGTTACAGAAAGTAAAACTATCCGGTAACAGAAAAAAGTGTCCGGAATCGGATGTAAGAGGACACTTTTTGAATAGCTTTGCGGGGGGTATCTGCATATAAGTTTTGCTGGAACATAAAAATGTAGCAGACATCACCAGTTCTGTTATGTATCTCTGTGACCTGAGGTCAGAGCTATGGTTCAGTTATATAATATCACCTGTTCTCTAGGGTAAATTGCTATTATCATGCTGAACTGTTGTCTGCTCCAAATGTTTGTATGTGAAATATGTAAAAAATCATAAATTATGATAACTTATATTTTATAAATAGAAGAAACTATGTAAATGAGTAGCAAATAGTTTGGATCCAGATTAGATGCAGTGTAATGTGGCATCTGACCTGGATCCAAACTGTTTGCAAAATTGTTGCCTTTAGTATAAGGGTAGCTTCTTAGCCGGGAAGGTACAGTTTTTCTGTATAAACGGATCATTAGAGTTTAGACTGTCAGACTTGCATCAAGTGGCACTGGATATGGCTAGGGTTGAGTCAAATTTGACCTTAGGGTTTTGATTTTTACAATTTTATAAGTGATCTAGCAGAAGATACTATACACCAAATATCTAAGGTGTGGGAATAGTGAATGGTTTTTACAAGAAACTTGTTTAAAGTTAATAAATTTCATTAAGTAGTCCACATTTTAATTTCATTTTAACGATTTCTGTAGAGAAGCATCCAAGGAACACCCTGAGCAAGTTAATATTTCCCTCAAATTTTTCGGTTTCAGAGGAGATGTCGTTTGAAGTAAATTTGGACAGACGGATGGACAGACGGGCGAATCGCCGATCACAACATCTCATCTTGAGCCTTCGGCTTAGGTGAGCTTAAAATAACCCTAAATAGTCAAAAATAGACTGGACTTAATTGAACAATGGAATTGTCCATTGAAAGTTCCAGGGGTGAACCACACACATGTAGTTCAAACTAGTTTATGTAGTGTTTTATGCATTTTTTTCTTTTTGGGTTCAGACTTCTATTGTGACGGTCCCCTGTGGGGTTAACAGGTTGAAGACATTACCCCCAGGGCTGTCATTTCTCCAGATTTTTCATAAGTATTCGGATATGTATCCTAGCAGATTGTAGCTTAAAACAGGCTGAAAGTAAAGCAGAATGCCCCTTAAGCAGTCATGTGTCTTCAAACAGACTATGGGGTAAAGGTACGATTAGTAAAATTGAGCCAGGAAAATTTAAATCTTAGGATTTTTATGATCAACTTATGGCAGCCCTGTACCCCAGCCCATTCATTTACACCCCTCCCCCCCCCCCCCCCCCCCCCCCCCTTACCACAACTGTTGGTTCAATGGGTTAAGAGATCTAGTGATAATGTTAATGTTAACTGTTAATTCAGTAAGGTTGTCAGTAAGGTTGTTGGGCACGCAGTGAAGGTTTAATTGTAGTCAAGAAGTGTATGATGGCCTAACACATTAAACCGAAGCACTTGATGAGTATAGTTGTCAATGCCATGGGCAAACAGTGTACATGTAAGCAGTACACTTGTCCTATGAAAACAGTGAAGACCCTCCAAGAGATGAGTATAGTTGTCATGAGCAAACAGTGAACATGTTAGCAGTACACTTGTCCTATGAAAACAGTGAAGACCCTCCAATAGATGAGTATAGTTGTCATGAGCAAACAGTTACATGTAAGCAGTACACTTGTCCTATGAAAACAGTGAAGACCCTCCAAGTGATGAGTATAGTTGTCATGAGCAAACAGTGTACATGTAAGCATTACACTTGTCCTATGAAAACAGTGAAGACCCTCCAAGTGATGAGTATAGTTGTCATGAGCAAACAGTGAACATGTTAGCAGTACACTTTTCCTATGAAAACAGTGAAGACCCTCCAAGTGATGAGTATAGTTGTCATGAGCAAACAGTGAACATGTTAGCAGTACACTTGTCCTATGAAAACAGTGAAGACCCTCCAAGTGATGAGTATAGTTGTCATGAGCAAACAGTGAACATGTTAGCAGTTCACTTGTCCTATGAAAACAGTGAAGACCCTCCAAGTGATGAGTATAGTTGTCATGAGCAAACAGTGAACATGTTAGCAGTACACTTGTCCTAGGAAAACAGTGAAGACCCTCCAAGTGATGAGTATATAGTTGTCATGAGCAATCAGTGACATGTAAGCAGTACACTTGTCCTATGAAAACAGTGAAGACCCTCCAAGAGATGAGTATAGTTGTCATGAGCAGACAGTGACATGTAAGCAGTACACTTGTCCTATGAAAACAGTGAAGACCCTCCAAGTGATGAGTATAGTTGTCATGAGCAAACAGTGTACATGTTAGCAGTACACTTGTCCTATGAAAACAGTGAAGACCCTCCAAGTGATGAGTATAGTTGTCATCAGCAAACAGTGTACATGTAAGCAGTACACTTGTCCTATGAAAACAGTGAAGACCCTCCAAGTGATGAGTATAGTTGTCATGAGCAAACAGTGAACATGTTAGCAGTACACTTGTCCTATGAAAACAGTGAAGACCCTCCAAGTGATGAGTATAGTTGTCATGAGCAAACAGTGTACATGTAAGCAGTACACTTGTCCTATGAAAACAGTGAAGACCCCTCCAAGTGATGAGTATAGTTGTCATGAGCAAACACGCCAAACAGTGTACATGTTAGCAGTACACTTGTCCTATGAAAACAGTGAAGACCCTCCAAGTGATATAGTTGTCATGAGCAACCCCCCCCCCCCCCCCCCCCCCCCCCTCCCCCCATTGAATCTATTGATATTTCCTCTGAGATCTAAGTTATAGTTTAGTTTTATTTCAATATCAGAGAAATGGGGTATGGACACAACTTCAGAACTTGGCACAAGCACGAATGAATTCGTGGCACAAGTATTTTCAATAAAATCAAATATTTATCTACCTTAGTCTATTTGACCGTGAATTCTAAATCCACAAAGTGCAACGTATATGTCTGAATTTAATTGCTGCTTTATACTGTTCTTCTGTATTCTCGCCGTACTTAATGTTTAAATAATGTAAATAAACAAATTGCTTACGATACAATTTGGATCCTGGACGTCCGCCATTACAGTAGGCCTCATAAATAGGTCAGGTAGCGTATGAATACACATACGAATGCCGTATGCCATTCACCATACAGGTGCCTGTCGGAAACTAACATTTCCCACAGCGATTACTGAATTTCACTTGTCTTAACTACGCATGCGCAAATGTGGCTAAATCCGAAGCCGAAGACGTGGGCTAAATATATCGTTGTCGGATTCGGGAGTTATGGTCATTTCGTACCTACGCCTTTTCGTACCCTATTTTTTAGCTCACCTGGCACGTAGTGCCAAGGTGAGCTATTTTGATTGGACTGTGTCCGTCGTCCGTCGTCGTCCGTCGTTCGTCGTTTTTTCCTTCAACAACATCTCCTCTGAAACCACTGGATGGATTTTTACCAAACTTGGCAGGAATGATCCTTATATGGTCCTCTTTCAAAGTTGTTCAAACATTTCACGTCCGTTACATATCTAGGTCACAGGAGCTAAAAATAGATTATTTCAATGAAAACTTAAACAATCTTCTTGTCGGAAACCACAGTACCCTGAGCTTAGATATTTGGCACAAAGCATTGTCTTCAGGTCCTCTATTAAGATTGTTCAAATTATGTCCGGGTCAAGAATGACCCCGCCCCAGGGGTCGTTATTTTACATAGAGTTATATAGTGAAATCTTCAAACATCTTTTTCTCTGAAACTGATATGACCAGAGCTTTGATATTTGGCATGGTGACACTTCCTGAAGCCCTGAACTAATACTGTAAATATGGTTCTGGTCCGTTGCATATCTAGGTCACAGGAGCTAAAAATAGATTTTTTCCAATTAGATATTTGGCACAAAGCATTGTCTTCAGGTCCTCTATCAAGATTGTTCAAATAATGTCCCTGGGGTCAAAAATGACCCCGCCCCGGGGGACATAATTTTACATATATAGAGTTATATAGTGAAATCTTCAAACATGTATTTATCTGGAACCAGTATGGCCAGAGCTTTGATATTTGGCATGGTGACACTTCTGGAAGCCCTTAACCAATATTGATTATATGGTTCTGGCCCGTTACATATCTAGGTCACAGGAGCTAAAAATAGATTTCTTCAATGAAAACTCAAAAAAATCTTCTTGTCTGGAACCACAGTACCCTGAGCTTAGATATTTGGCACAAAGCATCATCTTTAGGTCCTCTTTCAATGTTGTTCATATTATGTCCCTGGGGTCAAAACTGCCAATGCCCTAGGGGTTGCAGTTTTACATAGTGTTATATAGTGAAATCTTCTTCTCTGAAACTATTATGGCCAGAGCTTTGATATTTAGCATAGTGACACTTTTTGATGTGTTTTTTTACAAATATTGCTGAAATGGTTCGGGTCTGTTGCATATCTGGGTCACATTGGCTAAAAATAGATATTTTTCAATGAAAAGTCTTCCTGTCTGAAACCATCCATGTACAAAATATTTGACAGAACACTTAATTGTCAAGTTCATCAGCATGATTTTTGAAATTATGTCTCTGGGGTAAAAAATGATCTCACCCCAGGGGTTATGTGACCCTTGTGTTGGTTTTTCCAGGTGAGCGATATTTAGGCCCGCATGGGCCTCTTGTTTGGTCATTTCGTACCCATATTTTTGGTTGATTCGTACCCTTTCAAATTCACAAGTCATTTCGTACCCATAGTTGTGGTCATTTCGTACCCACGAAACAAATATTCTTTTATTACATATATTTCATCATTTTTACGCAAACTTTAATAAGATAGATCTATAGATCTAGGAATGTTATATCGGGTAAAATGTCTGCTCAGAAATGAAAAAAGATCTTAATCTTATGGTTTCATAATTATTTGTAAATTGAACAGTTATCAAATCCAGTAGCAATTAACTTCGAATCCATATGTTTGGTCATTTCGTACCCACCCCATAAAAGGTAAAATACCAACTTTTACCATGGAGAAA
>OV277864.1:83207015-83451448 GCA_922989275.2 Gari tellinella | reverse complement strand
AATGGGTAAGATTTAGTTTAGGATAATAAATTCTGTTAAAAAATGCATTTCCAAAAAAAAAAGAAGCTCTGGTGGGATTCGAACCCGTGACCCTCCATGCGGAGACAAACATGAAAAATTAGGAAATGCCTTTACCCACTCGACTACGAGCGCTCTATATATATATGGTAGCGAATTAACGTACTTCACTGGTAGCGATTGATAGTACATTATTCGGCTCGGGTTTATGCCTGAGCCCGTGTAGAGAAGCAACAACAACAACTATACCGTCTACTAACGCTATAGAAAAACGATGGAAAATATCTAAAACAAGAGGGCCAGAATGGCCCTTGATCGCTCACCTGACCATGGTGACACTAGGATGGGTCGCATGATTTCAGAAAAGAAGATTTGTAAAAGGTGACCCCCAGGGCGGGGCGAATTTTGACCCCAGGAGCAAAATTTGAACTAAGATAGAGGACCTGTAGACGATGATATGTGCAAAATATCTAAACTCAGTGTACTATGGTTTCAGACAAGAAGATTTTTGAAGTTTTCATTGGAAAAAATCTATTTTAAGCTTCGGTGACCCAGATATGCAACAGACCAGAACCAATTCATCCATATATGTGAAGGACCTCTAAAAGTTACATCATGCCAAATATCAAAGCTCTGGCCATATTGGTTTCTGAGTAAAAGATGTTTGACCATTTCCCTATGTAACTCTATGTAAAACGGTGACCTCCGGGGCGGGGCCAATTTTGACCCCAGGGACAAAATTTGAACAAATTTGATAGAGGGCCTGTAGACTATGTAAGTGCGAGTCCCTTTAAAGAAAGAGCAGAAATCCGAAGATTTCAGAAAAAATCCGTAGGTCCGGAGAAATTAAGAAAATTCCAAAGATTTCGGAAAAATCCGGAGAAATGGCAGCCATGAAGCTCAAGTCAGCAGCATGCATCTGACAAAGTTTGGTTACACCAGGGCTATTGGTTTCAGAGAAGTCGTTTACAATTGTTGACAGACGGACGACAGAAGCCGGTATCACAATAGCTCACATTGAGCGCTTTGTGCTCTGGTGAGCTAAAACCTTAACCAACGCAGACGCAGACGTAGACGACAGGGTGACGGCGATATCTCGACTTTTCGAAAAAGTCGAGCTAAAAATGGACTAACCAATATATAAGTATGGAATAACCCACTTGGCATAAATAGGTTAACTGGCGTATATTCATTGTACACATCTTCCTGATCGTTTATCATTCTTTTTAACCCTTTTCTCCATAGAAGCGCCTTTTAGCACATTTAATTTATTCATCCACTGAAGAAAATATATAGCTCCAATTTATACAGTCATGAATAGGTATTATAAGAAGTATTTTCTATATTCTAGCAGATACTAGCTTAAAACAGGCTGATGGTAAAGCAGAATGTGCCTTTAGGCGCATTTTGCTTTACTTTCAGCCTGCTTTAAATGGTCGCCTATCTTCAATACAGACATTTCTATGGGGTAAAGGGTTTATATATATATATTCTTTATTTCTCTCAGTTTGTACATATACATATAGATATATACAAATACATGAGCACTTTCCTTACCATACATACTTTCAAACTCCAGTCACTCATTTAACATGAATATTTCGCTACACACCATAGTATGTGTGTAAGTCGGAACGGAAATCCGAAGGTTTCGTAAAAAAAATTGTAGGCCCCAACGAGAGTCAATATTAATTCACAGTCTCTGAGTGGCAAATTTTCTGTGCGATAGTGGTCAAACAAAACAAGGATAATTAAGTCGAACATGCCACACTAATTAAATCTTTCATTGGCTCTCAAATAACCTGGTGTATCTGCAACAAACTGACCAGGTGATTCCTTCATTATATCACAAAGAACATTTCTATATTTTTGCATAATGGTTTGGTTTGTTTGTTAACATATGTTTCTGTAATCTATGGGCTAACTGAATGCCACAGAGAGTGGGCGGGTACAGACCCCCCCCCCCCCCCCCCCCCCCCCCCACACACACCAAAAATAAGGGGGCTGTTTTTTCGGATGCCAAGTGAAAAGTTCTGATACCTCGGATAAATCGTCTCAAGTATGAGGTAACACCAAATTATTATGTAACAAGTTCAAACAGTGTAGACTCTGACCAGTGTGCTCCTGAATGAACCCTAAGATAATAACCCTTGTTAATAATTTAACATAAACTATGAGGTAACACCAGAATACTATGCAACCTGCTCAAACAGTGTAGACCCTGAACAGTGTGCCCCTGAATGAGCCCTTTGATCATAATCCAGGTTAATGATTCATTAACATATACAATGAGGTAACACCAGATTATTATGTACCATGTTCAAACAGTGTAGACCCGGAGCAGTGTGCTCATGAATGAACCATTTGGTCATTAATTCTTGCTAATAATTCATTATCATATACTACAGTGTATGAGGTAACGGTAACACCAGATTATCTGGCAGAAGGTTAGGGACATACAGACAAGATAGACTTAGTTCACTTTTGGTATTTTTTATTATCACTTACTATTTTCTTTTCTTTTTAATATATACTTAACCCATTTCCCCATAGCCTGTTTCTAGTATTAAATATAGATTACCAGTTAAACCAGGTTGAAAGTAAAGCAGAATGCACCTTAAGCCACATTCCTATTTAAGGCACATTTCATTTTACTTTCAGCCTGCTCATTAAAGCTACCATCTGCTAGAATATATCACATAATTATATCTGATGTTACATATTCATGACTAAAAATTAGAACTATTTTATTCACTGGAGGAATGACTGAAAGACGTAATATGTGTATACATGTTAACTTAACTTTATTGAAAATACAAAATATGACACGTGTTCATGCATTTGCATAAAAAGTATCCCATTATTTAAATCGTTAAAGCATATAAGACAATATAATTTAACTCCCCCACTTAACCCCTTCACTGCCATGACGTCATCAAATTTAAAAAATTGTCTGCTTCTATTTCTAAAAAAGAGGGCCTGAATGCCCTAATACCGCTCACCTGTTGTACTGAAGCCTGATAGCTTTACCTTTCTGTTTCACCAGTTTTAATCTAAATCCATTCAACTTTGTAGTATAGCATGTAAACAATTTTGGAATACATGTTACCTTATAATTCTAGTATAGTAGAGTACATCAAGGGCAGATAACTTTAAGAATACTGAAATGACGCCTTTCTAGCATTTCAAAGTATATCAAGGGCAGATAACTATTGCCACAAAGATTAGATTTCAACAATAATTGCACTCCCTTGAGAACTTATAGCTATATACTTTGTGTGCAAGTAAAATCAAAATCCATTGAAAACTGTAGTTGCAAGAGTGTAAACGCTGTTAGATTTCGCATTTTCAGTAATTCAAGGACATATAACTCTTGACCTATTGGTCCAATTTCAACCATAATCACACTTATTCGAACTCTTATGGTCATATACAATCTGAGCACATTTGGCCTATTGGTTCGATTTCAACCATAATCGAACTCATCTGAACTCTTATAGTCATATACAAACTGAGCACGTTTGAGAAAGATTGGATGAAAATTATGGCCCCTAGAGTATAAACACCGTTAAATATGTCATTTTCAGCAATTCAAAGGACAGACAACTCTCGACCTATTAGTCTGATTTCAACCATAATCATACTCATTTGAACTCTTATAGTCATATACAATCTGAGCAAGTTTATGATTGGATAAAAATTGTGGCCTCTAGAGTGTAAACTCTGTTAAATATGTAATTTTCAGCAATTCAAAGTTATATAACTTTTGATCTATTGGTTCAATTTAAACCATAATCAACTCATCCGAACTTTTACAGTAATATACAATCTGAACAAGTTTGAGAAAGACTGGATAAAAATGATGACCTCTAGAGTGTAAACACTGTTAAAATGATATTTTCAACAATTCAAAGTTAGATAACTCGTGACCTATTAGTCGGATTTCAACCATAATCGAACGCATTTAAACTCTAATAGTAATGTAAAATCTGTGCAAGTTAAAGAAAGATTGGATAAATATTGTTGCCTCTAGAGTGTAAACACTGATAAATATGGTATTGTCAGCAATTCAAAGGTAGATAAGTCTTCACCTATTAGTCTGATTTCAACCATAATCAAACTCATCCGAACTCTTATAGCAAAATACAATCTGGGCAAGTTTGAGAAAGATTGGATAAAAATTATGACCTCTAGAGTGTAAACACTGTTAAAAATGGCATTTTCAGCAATTCAAAGTTAGTTAACTCGTGACATATGAGTCCGATTTCAACCATAATCAGACTCATCTAAACTCTAATGGTAATATATAATCTGAGCAAGTTTGAATAAGATTGGATAAATATTGTGGCCTCTAGAGTGTTAAAACTGTTGACAAGAGCCCCATGGGGCATACTTCGCTCACCTGAGAATAACTGACAAAATGGAGATAATTATTTATGTCCAGGAAGGGGTCATTTTTTACCCGAGGGGCATAATTTGAACAATCTTGTAAGAGGATCTGTAGATAATGCTATGTGCCAAATATCTAAGATCAGGGTAGTAGGGTTTTAGACAAGAAGATTTTTGTAAGTTTCCATTGAAAAAAAATCTATTTTTAACTCCTGTGACTTACATAATTATGCAACAGACTGAAACCAATTGAACAACATAGGTAAAGGATATCTAGAAGTGTCACCATGCTGAATATCAAAGCTCTGGCCATATTAGTTTCAGAGAAGAAGACGTTTGAAAATTTCACTATATAACTCTATATAAAACTGTGACCCCCGGGGCGGGGCCAGTTTTGACTCAAGGGGCATAATTTGAACAAACCTGATAGAGGACCTGTATGTGATGCTATGTGTCAAATATCTAAGCTATGGCCCTTGTAGTTTCAGAGAAGAAGAATTTCTAAGGTTTCATTGAAAATAAATCTATTTTTAGCACCTGTGACCTAGTTATGCAATGGACCAGAACCATTTGAACAATTTTGTATAGGACATCTAGAAGTGTCACCATACCAAATATCTATGTAAAACATTGACCCCCGGGGCGGGGCCAATTTTGACCCCAGGGGCATAATTTGAACAAACTAAATAGAGGACCTGTAGGCAATGCTATGTGCCAAATATCTAAGCTCTGACCCTTGCAGTTTCAGACAAGAAGATTTTTTAAGTTTTCAATGAAAAAAAATCTATTTTTAGCTCCTGTGACCTAGTTATGCAACTGACCAGAACCATTTGAACAATTTCCGTATAGGACATCTAGAAGTGTCACTATGCCAAATATCAATGCTCTGGCCGTATTAGTTTCAGAGAAGAAGACGTTTGAAAATTTCACTATATAACTCTATGTAAATCTGTGACCCCCGGGGCGGGGCCAATTTTGACCCCAGGGGCATAATTTGAACAAACTTGATAGAGGACCAGTAGATAATGCTATGTGCCAAATATGTAAGCTCTGGCCATTCCAGTTTTTGACAAGAAGATTTTTTAATATTTCCTTATTTTTTCACTTTGGTTGCCATGGCAACCAGAGTTCTGCATTGTTTTAAATTCTTTGAACAAATTTGAAAGAGCTTGACCCAAGGAACATTTCTGTTAAGTTTGGTTGAATTCTGTCAAGCCGTATAGGAGGAGATGTCATTTGAAGCAATTGTTAACGACGACGGACGACGCATGACGCACGACTAACGACGCACGACGCCGGACACAGGGCCATCCCAATAGCTCACCTTGAGCCTTTGGCTCAGGTGAGCTAAAAACAGTGCAGATCCTGACAAGAACTGTCTGATCTGCGTCTTCAGTTTTCAACAACAGTTGTCAGAGGACAAGCTCGCTGGTAAAATGATATAGCAGTTGCAAACACTTTTTAAAATCTTAAACATGCAATTTGAAACTTAAAGACATGTCCTGATCTAGATTTGGGGATTGCACTTAATTAGGTAAAACCTGTACAAGTTGTGCTGAACTTTGTAATCTTGTATATGCACTAAATCAGTGAAGCCTCTCATGTGAGGCACGTCTTTTAATTTTGATGGTTTGGTTTGGGAAAAAAACCAACACCTTGAGTTTGAGTATGTCAGGGCTTCTATAGACATAAGGAGATGGTATTGTGAGCACTTTTAAATTCTGAAACGCAAATTTCGAAATTTAATGCAGAGGTTCAGGTCAAGGTCAAGGTCAAGATCGCAGGGGTCAACATTTTCACATGCATGGAAATATGTTATCCCAAGGTATATGTGCTGCAGGTATGAAATCTGTAGCTCAGGGGACATAGACGCTGTGTACACCTTCTGAAACTTCTAACATGAACGGCAACAACTGGGTGACAACATAAGCTCTCCTGGACTTTAGTCCGGCAAACTAAAATGCGCCAATATACCCCAATAGCAGGAAATTTTAATATTAACATGTTAAAACATACATGAATTATGTATATCATGTATGTATTATGTTATGATATTTCCTACATATGGAAAACCGATAAAATGACATGTCACTGCATTACAATGATTATTTTATTTGCACTTAGTTTAGATCCTGATCAGACATCACATAAATCAGCTGATTTTACAGCAGTCATGGAATAAATATCAACATATTGAAACAAATAATAATTACGAATATGATACACGTATTGTATTATAAATTGATTGGATACTATGTAGATATGGAAAGCACATACACTGATTCAAATTAGTAATCCCTTTCACTGCCTAACCACAAGTACTGTGGTTCTTTGCAAACAGTTTAGATCCTGTCTGTTATGCCCGAATCTGCCAACGTTGGGCTAACTGAAAGTCATAGAGAGAGGGAAACGGACACAGAATCGTAGTATTTTTCTATAGAGACCTAATTATTTTACATTTCATTTGTATAGTACGAATAAATGGGGCCCTGATTTAAAGACTTATCCGAAGGACTTGGCCCAGGCAGGGAATCAAACTCATGACCCCCTGATTAACAGGCATATTACTACTAAACCCACAGTCCGCCGGTAGTTTGGATCCTGTTCAGACGCCGCATAATACAATGCCATAACCAGATCCAAACTGTTTTACCCTCGTTGCGATTGTAGTTTATTCAATTTACATACAATCTAAATGTAATGTATAAAAGAAGATGAAAACTGATTAAACAGATAACGTCACTGTAGTAAGGGTTTAATATATACATGTTGTAATGAATGTTTTAACTCATTATCCCCTGATGACGTCATTGTAGTAATGGTTTAATATATACATGTTGTAATGAATGTTTTAACTCATTATCCCCTAATGACGTCACTGTAGTAAGGGTTTAATATATACATGTTGTAATGAATGTTTTAACTCATTATCCCCTGATGACGTCACTGTAGTAAGGGTTTAATATATACATGTTATAATGAATGTTTTACTCATTATCCCCTGATGACGTCACTGTAGTAAGGGTTTAATATATACATGTTATAATGAATGTTTTAACTCATTATCCCCTGATGACGTCATTGCAGTAAGGGTTTAATATATACATGTTATAATGAATGTTTTAACTCATTATCCCCTGATGACATCACTGTAGTAAGGGTTTAATATTTACATGTTATAATGAATGTTTTAACTCATTAGCCCCGGATGACGTCACTGTAGTAAGGGTTTAATATATACATATACATGTTATAATGAATGTTTTAACTCATTATCCCCTGATGACGTCATTGCAGTAAGGGTTTAATATATACATGTTGTAATGAATGTTTTAACTCATTAGCCCCGGATGACGTCACTGTAGTAAGGGTTTAATATATACATGTACATGTTATAATGAATGTTTTAACTCATTATCCCCTGATGACGTCATTGCAGTAAGGGTTTAATATATACATGTTGTAATGAATGTTTTAACTCATTAGCCCCGGATGACGTCACTGTAGTAAGGGTTTAATATATACATGTACATTTTATAATGAATGTTTTAACTAATTATCCCCTGATGACGTCATTGCAGTAAGGGTTTAATATATACATGTTATAATGAATGTTTTAACTCATTATCCCCTGATGACGTCATTGCAGTAAGGGTTTAATATATACATGTTATAATGAATGTTTTAACTCATTATCCCCTGATGACATCACTGTAGTAAGGGTTTAATATATACATGTTATAATGAATGTTTTAACTCATTATCCCCTGATGACATCACTGTAGTAAGGGTTTAATATATACATGTTATAATGAATGTTTTAACTCATTATCCCCTGATGACGTCATTGCAGTAAGGGTTTAATATATACATGTTATAATGAATGTTTTAACTCATTATCCCCTGATGACATCACTGTAGTAAGGGTTTAATATATACATGTTATAATGAATGTTTTAACTCATTAGCCCCGGATGACGTCACTGTAGTAAGGGTTTAATATATACATGTACATGTTATAATGAATGTTTTAACTCATTATCCCCTGATGACGTCATTGCAGTAAGGGTTTAATATATACATGTTATAATGAATGTTTTAACTCATTATCCCCTGAAACTTTAAATGGACAATTACAGTTTGCAATAAAGGCTAGTCCATTTTAGACTATTTAGGGTTGAATTTTGTAATAAATAGCAACATGAACAAGAGCCCCATGGGGCATATTTCGCTCACCTGAGAAAATAGCTGAAAAAATGGCGATAATAATTTAGGTCCAGGACTGACCTAGATATGCAACAGACCCGAACAATTTGAACAAATTATGTAAAGTATATTTAAAAGTGTCACCATACCGAATATAAAAGCTCTGGCCATATTAGTGTCAGAGAAGAAGACGTTTCAAATTTTCTCCATATAACTCTATGTAAAACTGTGACCCCAGGGGTGGGGCCAATTTTGACCCCAGGTGCATAATTTGAACAAACTTGATAGAGGACCTGTAGGCGATGGTATGTGCCAAATATCTAAGCTCTGGCCCTTGTAGTTTCAGAAAAGAAGATTTTTTAAGTTTTCATTGAAAAAAATCTATTTTTAGCTCCTGTTACCTAGTTATGCAACCGACCAGAACCATTTGAACAATTTTGGTATAGGACATCTAGAAGTGTCACCATACCAAATATCAAAGCTCTGGCCATATTAGTTTCAGAGAAGAAGACGTTTGAAAATTTCACTATATAACTCTATGTAAAACTGTGACCCCCGGGGCGGGGCCAATTTCGACCCCAGGGGCATAATTTGAACAAACTAAATAGAGGACCTGTAGGCGATGCTATGTGCCAAATATCTAAGCTCAGGCCCTTGTAGTTTCAGACAAGAAGATTTTTTAAGTTTTCAATGAAAAAAAATCTATTTTTAGCTCCTGTGACCTAGTTATGCAACTGACCAGAACCATTTGAACACTTTTCGTATAGGACATCTAGAAGTGTCACTATGCCAAATATCAATGCTCTGGCCACATTAGTTTCAGAGAAGAAGACGTTTGAAAATTTCACTATATAACTCTATGTAAATCTGTGACCCCCGGGGCGGGGCCAATTTTGACCCCAGGGGCATAATTTGAACATACTTGATAGAGGACCAGTAGATAATGCTATGTGCCAAATATGTAAGCTCTGGCCCTTCCAGTTTTTGACAAGAAGATTTTTTAAGATTTCCTTATTTTTTCACCTTGGTTGCCATGGCAACCAGAGTTCTGCATTGTTTTTAATTCTTTGAACAAATTTGAAAGAGCTTGACCCAAGGAACATTTCTGTAAAGTTTGGTTGAATTCTGTCAAGCCGTATAGGAGGAGATGTCATTTGAAGCAATTGTTAACGACGACGGACGACTAACGACGGACGACGCCGGACACAGGGCCATCCCAATAGCTCACCTTGAGCCTTTGGCTCAGGTGAGCTAAAAACAGTGAAGTCCCTGATCAGAGGGCTCCTGCAGGAGCCCTCTGATCAGGGACTTCACTGTTGGCATAGGACAAGTGTACTCTTCACAGGCACGCATATGGTAAAGGATGCATATATGCATCACTAGGACTCAATGAGTTAATACTAACATGGTAAAACATTGCAACAATCATATCATGATTTACCCTGTACGTCTTAGCTTATTTTCAGAGCCTTCGACAGGTGGTTGCACAAAGAAGCCTTAGAATAACTCAGAAACGTCGATAAGGAAGGCATCTAAAACTTTCCTATGGTTCTTAACCCATTACACCATAAATACGCCCTTTTACGCCTGAACATTATTCATCCACTGAAGAAATTAGTCCAAATTTATACAGTCATGAAAATGTATCACAACAAATATTTTCTATATTCTAGTAGATGGTAACTTAAAGCTGGCTGAAAGTAAAGCAGAATGCGCCTGAAGGCGCATTCTGCTTTACTTTCAATCTGCTTTAAGCGGTCACATATCATCAAAACTAGAAACGGGCTATGGGGTTATGGGTTAAACATTTACCTACTTATTATATAAATCATATTCATGCCTTTACCTATAGCTTATATACATGATATATTATGACACTACAATGTACCAACTTCTCATAAACACACATTTACGTATTTCTCATAAACATACACATTTACATATTTCTCATAAACATACACATTTACATATTTCTCATATAGATTTACACACATTTGCATATTTCTCATATTGTTTTACATGCTTAAATATATGCAGTGGGTGATTGGTGAGATTTGAGCTAAATTCTTGAGAATGATCTCAGACACAACTCAAACTATTTATAACCTTGGACCCAGGGTCGATGCTTATAAAGCGTTTAATCTGAGTCTGAAATCATTCTCAAGCATTTGATTGAGCAATCAAATGCTTGAGATCGAACTCAGACTCAATTCAAATGCTTTATATGCGCTGGGCCAGGACTCGAAACCGAGACCTTTCGTTTACAGGACAAGTGCCATTCAGACTGAGTCTACGGACAACTTACATGTATCTCTCACCATTTAATCATCAACTCAATCCGGATACCAAAAAATTAATAAGAATAACTAATAAATAATGTTCTGATAAAAATAATTTTTGAGTCACTTTGTCCACTCAGAGGTGCTAATAGATGCAAAACCTGTTTGTATTATCCGATTTTTCTGAGGCGACTTATTTTTAGAACAGGATAGTTTGTTTTTCTATAATGGTGAATATTTAAGCAAGGTGACATCGGATATATACTGGTACTCTTTTGTAATTGAGATAAGTATGATTCTCGTGCAGCACGAGACCGCTGCCCTTATATTTTACCGATACGTTACTCTTTCCCAATAAACGTATTTACGCTAAAACTAATACTTCCATTGCAAACAGGTTGGCGCCAGATCAGACGCCGGGTAACCCAGGGTCTGATCAGGCTCTAAACTGTTTGCCATTCAGATTAGATGGATATTCAAAGTGAGAAATTTCAAAAAGTTGGAATTTTCTACAGTTACTGCATTGCATATGCGTTTAAAAGCAGGGCTTCCATTTCTCCGGATTTTTCCTAAATCTTCGGATTTTTTTCTAATACTTTGTAGCTTAAAGCATGCTGAAAGTAAAGCAGAATGCGCCTTAATGCGCATTATGATTTACTTCCAGTCTGCTTTAAGTAGTCACATGTCAACAATACCAGAAACAGGCTATGTGGTAAAGATACGGTCCGTAAAATTGCACATGAAAAATGCAAATTTGGAAATCTTAGGATTTTTCATGCCAACTTATGGCAGCCCTGTAAAAGTAAAAATTATGAACCATGGTATTCTCTACTGTATATTACACACAATAAAATACAGTTATCCGTATCTCTTGCTAGTTGTACGGAAATCATCGAGCGCACTGATCGTCCCTTTTGTTTTAGAATGTTCAAATCTAAAAATAACTACTCGGCCAGTTCAGAATAAAACACTAATAAATCCTTTCAAACTTTTATATGATAAGTATTATAAGTATCAGTATGAATATGGGAAATTTGAAATCAGGAAAATAAAGAAACAAACTATTTAAACAATAAACTAACAAGAGGGCCTTGAAGGCCCTGATAGGCCCTGATATCGCTCACCAGTTGTAATCGAAGTCTAATAGCTTTACCTTTGAGTTTCACCCATTATTATTTTAAATCCATTCAAATCTGTCGACTATAGCGTGTAAACAGTATTGGAAAAATACATATTCTAGTATAGTAGAGTACATCATGGGCAGATAACTAGAGCACATAAACAATACTGAAATGAAGCCTTTCCTAGCATTTCACAGTATATCAAAGGCAGATAATTCTTGCCACAATGATCAGATTTCAACAATAATTACACTCCTTCAAGAACTTATAGCGATATACATTGTGTGCAAATATAATCGAAATCCATTGAACATTGTAGTTGCTAGATAGTAATATAAGGCATTTTCAAAAATCAAGGGCAGATAACTCTTGACCAAATGAACCCAATTTCAACCATTTTCGAACTCATCGAGACCTTATAGTCATATACAATCTGAACAAATTTGAAAAAGATCGGATAAAAATTATGGCCTCTAGAGTGTTAACGCTGTCAGAGTTGGCATTTTCAACACATTAAGGGAAGATAACTCATGACCTAATGGTCCGATTTCAGCCATAATTGAAGTCATTCGAGAACTTATGGTTATATACAATCTGAGTAAGTTTAAAAATATTGGGTAAAAAGTGTGGCCTCTAGAGAGTAAACACTGTTAGTTATGGCATTTTCATCAATTTAAGGGCATATTACTCTTTATCTATTGGTCCCATTGCAACCATAATCAGACTCAGCCGAACTCTTATGGTCATATGCAATGCTAGCAAGTTTCAGAAATATTGGATATAAGTTGTGGCCTCTAGAGTGTAAACACTAAACTTTTTGATGACGCACGGACATTCAAGGATTGCAAAAGCTCAACCTGAGCTAGCTCAGGTGAGTTAAAAATGGATGACAACCAACAGTTTTACTTTTTTATATTCAAACTTTTATTATTTGATTTGTACTGAACAAACTAAAAGACAAGAGCCCCATGGGGCATATTTCGCTCACCTGAGAAAATAGCTGAAAAAATGGCGATAATAATTTAGGTCCAGGACTGACCTAGATATGCAACAGACCAGAACAATTTGAACAAATTATGTAAAGTATATTTAAAAGTGTCACCATACCGAATATAAAAGCTCTGGCCATATTAGTGTCAGAGAGGAAGACGTTTAAAATTTTCTCTATTATAGACTATATAACTCTATGTAAAACTGTGACCCCAGGGGTGGGGCCAATTTTGACCCCAGGTGCATACTTTGAACAAATTTGATAGAGGACCTGTAGGCGATGGTATGTGCTAAATATCTAAGCTCTGGCCCTTGTAGTTTCAGAACAGAAGATTTTTTAAGTTTTCATTGAAAAAAAATCTATTTTTAGCTCCTGTGACCTAGTTATGCAACCGACCAGAACCATTTGAACAATTTTGGTTTAGGACATCTAGAAGTGTCACCATACCAAATATCAAAGATCTGGCCATATAAGTTTCAGAGAAGAAGACGTTTGAAAATTTCACTATATAACTCTATGTAAAACTGTGACCCCCAGGGCGGGGCCAATTTCGACCCAAGGGGCATAATTTGAACAACTAAATAGAGGACCTGTAGGCGATGCTATGTGCCAAATATCTAAGCTCTGGCCCTTGTAGTTTCAGACAAGAAGATTTTTTAAGTTTTCAATGAAAAAAAATCTATTTTTAGCTCCTGTGACCTAGTTATGCAACTGACCAGAACCATTTGAACAATTTTCGTATAGGACATCTAGAAGTGTCACTATGCCAAATATCAATGCTCTGGCCACATTAGTTTCAGAGAAGAAGACGTTTGAAAATTTCACTATATAACTCTATGTAAATCTGTGACCCCGGGGCGGGGCCAATTTTGACCCAAGGGGCATAATTTGAACAAACTTGATAGAGGACCAGTAGATAATGCTATGTGCCAAATATTAAAGCTCTGGCCCTTCCAGTTTTTGACAAGAAGATTTTTTAATATTTCCTTATTTTTTCACTTTGGTTGCCATGGCAACCAGAGTTCTGCATTGTTTTTAATTCTTTGAACAAATTTGAAAGAGCTTGACCCAAGGAACATTTCTGTAAAGTTTGGTTGAATTCTGTCAAGCCGTATAGGAGGAGATGTCATTTGAAGCAATTGTTAACGACGACGGACGACTAACGACGCACGACGACGGACGACTAACGACGCACGACGACGGACACAGGGCCATCCCAATAGCTAACCTTGAGCCTTTGGCTCAGGTGAGCAAAAAATATTGCAGTTATAAGTTTCAGTGAATACAATTATGTTAAGCTTACGTTCATAATTCCAGCATATATACATATTCATTACTCTATAGGTAGATGGCAGATTTAAGCTTAAAACCGGCTAAAAGTAAGGCAGAAGACGTATTATGGCGCATTCCCCTTCACTTTAAATCCGCTTCAGGTATTGTAAAACAGGTATTTTTCACGTCATGAATATTGCGCGTAATGCGATTTTGTATTAATTCGCGACATCCTGCAATATTTCTAGCAGGTGGTAGCTTAAAGCAGGCTGAAATTAAAGCAGAATGTGCCTTAAGGCACATTCTGCTTTACTTTCTATCTGCTTTAAAATGTCACCTATTTTCATAACTAGAGACATTCGCGAATTAACGCGAAAATTATATTGTCGCGAATAAAACCGGTTTTACAGTATTCAACTTTCTTCCACACAAGATAAAACAAACTATGGAGTAAAGTGTTTCTTATCGGGGAACCATTGTTAACCCATTACTCAAAAGACACGCATTTTAACACTTTTGAATTTATCATTCCACTGTAAAAAGTAATTTCTGCTTATGCAGTCATTTCTTCGTATCATATTTTTTCTCTATACTCTAGCTGATGGTACCCTAGAGCTTGAAACTTAAAGCAAGCTGAAAATAAAGCAGAACGGTCATCGAATCACCTTCTGCTTTACTCTAAACACGATTTAAGTGGTTGACAATATTCAACACAAGAAACAAGCTGTGAAATAATGTTTGATAACCGATTACCCAATTACTCCATAGATACGAATCCTAATACTTGTTGTTTTTATTCCTCCGCTGTATGAAATAGTTCCAACCTATACAATAATCAAAATGAGCATAGTAAATGCTATATACTCTAGAAAGTTGACAGTAGCATAAAACTTAAACTTAAAACTTAAAGCAGTTTGAAAGTAAAGCAGAACGCGCCTTAAGGCGGGTTCCGCCTCACTTTAAACCCGCTTCAAGTGATCACCTAAACCTATCCCGTTTATATAATCATGAATATGTTAGCATCACGAATATTTCTATATACAGTAGATGATACCTTAAATCTCTAAGTTTAAAGCAAACTGAAAGTAAAGCAGAACACGTCTTAAGGCGGGTTCCGCCTCACTTTAAACCCGCTTCAAGTGATCACATAAACCTATCCCGTTGATATAATCATGAATATGTTATCATCAGAAATAGTTTCTATATTGTAGCATACAGTAAATGATACCTTAAATCTCTAAGTTTAAAGCAGGCTGAAAGTAAAGCAGAATGCATGTTTAGGTTATGCTGCTCTACTTTAAACCCTCTTTAAGTGTTCACCTGTCTTCGATGCTAGGAACTGGCTATCCTAAAATACATGTTTGATATTGTATCAGTTTAAAACACTTAGCTTAAAGCAGGCTGAAAGCAAAGCAGAACGTGTCCTAAGGCGCTTTCTGCTTTGCTTTAAACCGCCTTAGGAAATGATTACGGGTTTATACAGGCATGAATATGTATAGTAACAGATACATGTTTATTCGATATTATAGTAGATGGTACATGTAGCTAAAACACTTAAATTTAAAGCAAGTCGAAAGTAAAGTAGAATGGGTTTTTATGTACATTCTGCTTCACTTTAAACCTACCCCAAGTGGTCACATATCTTCAATGCTAGGAACCCAGAATAGCAGATGGAAGCTTATAAAACTCTATACTTAAAGCAGGATGAAAGTAAAGCAGAACGCGCCTCTTTGAATGCATTCTGCTTCACCTTAAACCCGCTTTAAGTGGTCTCATATCTTCAATACTAGGAAATGACTATGATAGAGTTTATACTATTACAACCTGAATATGCATCATAATGAATATTTTCTATATTGTAGCAGGTGATAGCTTAAAACTCTAAGCTAAATGCAGTCTGAAAGCAAAGTAGAATGCATGTTAAGGTGCATTCTGCTTTATTTTAATCCCGCTTCAAATTGTCACCTATCTTCGATGTTAGGAACTGGCTATGTATTTATAAGGTCTTGCTTATGTATCAACAAATATTCTCGATATTATAGCAGATGGTCGCTTAAAATTCCAAGCTTATAGCAGGCTGAAAGCACAGCAGGATGCGCTTTACGGCGAATTCTGATTTGCTTTAAAACCGCTTTAAGGTGTCACCTTTCTTCAGCGTTAGTTTATGCAGTCATGAATATGTATCGTAGCAAATATGTTCAATATTGTAGCAGATGGTGGCTAAATATCAATAAGCTTAAAGCTAAAAGTTAAAAGCAGGTGGAAAGTAAAACAGAATGCACCTTAAAGTCCATTCTGTTTTACTTTAAACTCGCATCCAGTCGTCAGTAATTATCTTGAATGTTAGGAACACGAAATGACTAAAGTTTAATATTATTGACATAGAATTTCTCGAACTGACATAGCAAATAATAACTTTGAAGGGCTCCAGATAAGGAGAACATTTCAAAAACTAAAAATCTTTATTTCTGAATTAAACCCTATGGTGTTACTACTCAATAGAATCGTCTCTTCGAGACGATTCTAATGAGTAGTCACACCATAGGATTATCTGTTAAAATAAGTGAGAAATTGTTGGATTTGTTCAATTTGCTCGCTCTTATCTGGAGCCCTGACTGTGACTGTAAATAAGAGCTAAATATTCAAACTATTCAATAAACTGCTACAGGATGAAACAAACTTTTAATTACTAAATATTATTTGTTTGATTAATATCCCTTTCTGCTAACGTTGAGCTAATTGGACGTACTAGAGAGAGAGAGTAGCGGATACAGAAGAATCCCGGGTAACGTCCTAATCTTTTTCGACAAAGTCACATGCTTCTTTTGCCTTCAATCTATTATCAGCTGCTAGGAGATGAAAAACAACTTTTTTCAGAATTTTGTGTTTAAACTTACATCATTATAAAGGAAATGAGCTAATTAAGAAAATGAATGGTGAAAGTTGGGTATTTGAGTAAAAATAAGGATTTTTAAGTCCAAAAATAAGCGGAAACTTCTCAACTCATTCAATCTGTAATCAGCTGCTAGGAGATGAAAAACAACTTTTTTCAGAATTTGGTGTTAAAACTTGTATCAATAGAAAGGAAATGAGCTAATTAAGAAAATGAATGGTGACAGTTGGATGTTTAAGAGAATATGACAAGTTTAAAACTGAAAGCAGACGTCAAAAGTAACCAAATTGTGCAACTGCTCAGAGATGAAAAACAATTTTTTTCATAATTTTGTGTTAAAACTTGCATCATTAGACAGGAAATGAGTCAACTAAGACAATGAATGGTGATAGTTGGGTGTGTTAGTGTTTATAACGAGTTTTACAGGCTTTACTGTCTGGGCTTGTAGTGTTTAAAGTGTATTGACCATGTCTTGTTACTGTCATTATACTGACACTTTGTCACCTTCAGACCAGGACAAGTACGGAGGAAAGTCTCCATGGCTACCTGTTTCCAGTGGACGTTAAACCTTCTTAGGAAAGACACGATCAACAACTTGTCTACCTGTCCGTCTGTGACCTCTGTCACTGTTACATTGTTTAGTGCTACCCAAACATAACGTGTTGTCTGGGAAATACTGCGTGTAAACTCATGCAGGGCTGTCACTGGTAATGTAACATCCACCAGTTTAACCCAGTCCACACAGTGTGACACAGACTGGAGATTATCTACAGACATGTGGTACAGAAGAAGTCTCTGTATGTGTGTCATAGTAGACACATCTATTCTAGGTCTACACTGGTTGTAATGGTCTGTACAGACTAACGCCAGTCCTAACTGTCTAATGGTGGGTGACTGTGAGAACCTGGCTATTATTTGTTCTTTATGTTTATGTGTCATATAACAAACCAGCACCAGTGCCATTAAACACTTGTTACTACTGAGACTACATAGGGCAGTAACTAACTCATCTGTAGCTGTGATAACACTGTCTAAGGCCAGGCTTGTTAGAGTGTTGATGTTGTTGTTTACTATTACTGTCACTGTGTCAACATGTATATAGCAGGGGTCATTCAGGTACAGTTTTTGTACTGAGTGACAGTGTTGTAACTGACTAGTTATAGCTCTCAACTGATCTCTATCAGTGCCTTTAGTCTCCATCCACACAGACTTGACCTTTGACCTTTTAGTGCCTACAAACAAAGGTTTTACATGACAGAGGGTGGTTTTAGTGATATAAAAGTCAGCTAAACATAAATTGTCATATTTGTAGCCATGATAGCTACCCTCTACTACACAGTCAGTTATACATGCTTGTATGTCTCTTATTAAATGTGCTCGTAGGTAAGTTTGCCTGTATTCCTGTAACTGTTGGTGTTTGTCAGCAGTCACAATATGAGTGAAATGTGTCAATAACTGTTGTGTTAAGTCTGGCCTTAGCCCTGACATAAACATATATACCTGAGACATTTCTAAACATGTACCTATTGTACTGCAGAAATATGTCATTTGGTTGATTGGACTTTCGCTTGTTTTTGTGAAGATCCGCTTCAGAAAACCCAGAGAATCAACATAGCCTGCTATGAATAGTGACGCCAGAAATTCTTGAAACTTTTTATGTATAAACGAAAGTTTTTTCTCACTAACTGAAACTTTGTCTAACACTTTGCTCTGTGACAAAATGCCAGATTTTAAACACATATCTATTGCCTCTTGTCCTAGACCAAATAACTCCATCTGCGAGGTTCTAAACACTAAACTGTTTTCTCGTATTTTGTCAATTAATGCCTCAAATGCTATCCTAGATAAACAATAAATCAATTGCCTATGGCTTTGACAACATGGGTGGTCCTTAAAACATTCGGGCAAGGGTCTGTTCGCTTGAACATCTTTTGATGTTACGGTAGTTTCTTTAGATATGCTTTTATTGGCCTTTGTAAGAAGGTGCTCTAAAATGTCACAGTACAGCTGTACCTGCGACTTTGGCAGATCCTGGTATTCAAACCAAAGGCAAATAAGCTGTACGAGTATAACGGGTATCATTTTAAAGTGATCAAGGCCTCTCTGTTTTAGTGTCATTAAAAAATCTCTTTTCCTTCTGCAACATGTTTTACTCTTTCTCAGTATTTTAATGACTTTACTGCAGAGTTGAGAAGCAGATTGCTCACTTATTCCTATGAGTTCAACATGCTTATCAACTTCTGAACTTTTCAGCTGTAGCACATCAAACTTCCATGGCCGTGTTGTGGTGAGGAAGACACTGGTTTCAATTGTGATATCCCTGCCTGGGATACCAAAGTTAACAAAATGTGGAACAGTACTACCCTCAGGACACACCCACTCATCAAGGCCATCGCATATAACAAGACAACATTCATTTTTCAATAAGGCAGCGGTATCAACACCTTTAACAGAATCATAGTGTTGTAAAATCTGTGACTGAATCATGTCAGTAATTTCATATTCTGAAAGAGAATCTCTTAGTGTTATATAAAACAACAGCTTAAAATGTGACAGCATTTGTCTGTCCTCTTTACTCCCGTCTTTACTTTGCTTATGTCTCATTTTCTTGTCATCATCCTCGTCTGATTCACTGTCACTTTCTTCACTCTCAACTATATTCAAACCACCATGTGCTTCACACCAGAGTCTTACTATATTTCTACATAACATGCTTTTACCTGTACCAGCATCACCTGTAATGTATATGTTTCTACACTGGTAGCCTTTAGTGTAGAAGACTTGTTTACACGACATATTGGTCACCTCTTCTTCCACATTCCCTAAACCATCTCTCCCCATACTTTCTCTCAGGACCTTGATTGCTGGAGTAACATACATGTACTCTAGGCCTACATCATTGGTATCTAGAGAATTCTCGATAACAAGGCATGAGTGTCTGTAGTGGGACATCAGCACTGCTTGTAGATCTGTAATGTAAAACACATATGAGCCGTTCTCTGACAAAACCGGTCTTATTGACATCGCCGAAATGACGTCGAAAATGCGATTATTTGACGTCATCCAAATCGATAAACACATGTTTTCCGCATGACGTAAACATTGTTTACAAGCGTGCTTTTATGACAATCCTGGCCAGTTATTCTGATATTTAGAATTTAAAGTCGGTTTTTAATGAATCGTTATATCCTCTTGGACTACAATGAATGGTGAATTAGATGTGAGTTGGTGTTTCTTTTTCATTTGAATTGAAATTGTATCTAGACCTGGAAATGCAAGCGACGGCAGATTTTGTTTACATTTAGACTGTCGAGTGCTTACCGAAGAGTCTGTAGACCTATGTAGATTTACCTGATAAATCTATATCATTTTTGTTACCACACTGGCCTTACAACTTATTTTAAGACAGAGACACATGTTTTATTTTGTATTGTTGCTGTAATATATCAGCCTTTAAATCATTATCTCAAACTTTTCCTGAAGGTCATACACGTTTACTTAACATACCCCACCCGGGAAGTAAAGAGTGGTTTGTTTTTCTTTTTCGATATGCAAGTCAATACTCTAAATGAAAATGTAATTATAAATGTATTCTGTGTCAGACAGTTATGTTTAAAAATGAGAGAGAGACAGAGAGAGACAAAGAGAGACAGAGATAGAGATCAGAGAGAGACGGAGAGAGGGAAAGAGTCTCTGAGAGAGATAATTGTGAAATATGCCATGTCGCGACAATCGAGTTTATCAGTAAGTAATTATAACTGAAACCACTGTTAACGGCAAGCCTCCGTAGCTCTGTGGATACGCTGATGGATTCCAGTACAAAAAGTCGCCGGTTCAAATCCGACAAACCAACTTTTCTTTTCACTGCACATCTATTAATATTTGCTAAGTGGACTTTTTCTATAAGATGATTATCTAGAGCTATAGATCTACATTATTAAAAGAAATTATTTTATATACGCATTGGCGTTTCCTCGTTTGAATTTCATATTTTCAAGTGTCAAGTCAGAACTCACTTGGGTTTCAGAATTCACTTGATATATCAAACACTTTAAGAAATAATTTTGATTTTGCACTTGTACTGGAGAAGTAATGCCTTTACATAGTTGACTAAAATATAAACATTGGTTTTATGATAGTTAATGACTTTTATTATATCTGAATGGAGCATAAGTTTCATTTCTATTTCATATAGATCAAATATTGTATATATATTGTATATATTTCAGGAGCTTGAAATCCTGTACTCAGAACACTTTGGGAGAAAACCAGACAGCACCCTAGCAGCTTCGCAGTAACGGGCACGGTAGAATGCGGGAAGTGATGGTGATGAAAATGATGATGGTGATGGTTTGAAACGAGACAACCGAATAGACATTGGCGAGAGAGCTCGGCGATATGTTGATGAAGGGAGTAGGCTAGAAAATGAAAATGACAGTTCAAGTGACAGTACATGTAATTACGATTTGGTGTGCAAAAGAATTCACAGATACATTTTGCAATCGAACGTTCCAGATATTGCCAAAATATGACGCTTTCTTTCTATTGGTTGCAGGTGTAAGTCTCGCGGTGTTTCTCAGTTTAATGAGCAGGATATGTCTTCTTACATACTTGATATGAGAGAAATGAGCAAGCCAGTGAAAGGTATTAGGGAATACCAACACTTCTTGTTCAACAGAGACAAACATGGTGTTGTAACATTAAAAGAAGCATTCAATTCCGATGAAATCAAATTTAACACTTTAAAAACACAATATTCATGCAGCTAACTGGTACGGACAGACGAAATATCATTGAACCTGGATGTCCTACATGTACCGATGCCATGGCAATATATGTGTACAGTACTGTTCGTCCATACGTTCGACCTGGGTTTCAAAATGACACTTGCTCTCAGCCACGTTGATGTGTTGATATGCATGGACATTTACCCGTTCTCCCCTAAGTAACTTACCTAGTTCCATGACTAAATATGGAGAAAATATATTGTTACTATTTCGGCAAGATAATTCAAACTAATTTCACCAGTTTACAATCAATATAACATCACTAGATAGTAGATACCATTTTTACGACAACCAGTGCAGACCCGGATCGGCCAGAGTTGGTTGATCTCAGTGCAGACGTCCACACCGTGATCAACCAGATCCTACAGGAGCTGGCAGATCTGGGTCCGCACTGTTTGCATTTGCTCTCAGTCTCAATTTTCCAAAACAGGTTTACAGTGTTGAAAGGGATAATAAATATTTCGGAAATGCACTGATCAATACGTTTAATTTTTTAAATATGTCCCAAGTTTGCTATTTGTATGAATTGACCCTGTACCATATACACATGACTTTACGAATATGCCTTGAGAAACTGTTTATACCCATTTCAGACAGCTCTTGTATTGTTCAGCTGTCTGGTCTTGATCTACATTGTTTGCAATAAATGACTGTTTAATCTGATATACAACTCCATACAGTTGAAGAGTTCTTGAAGAGAGAAAGAACAACTTAGTGTATCCATTTTGGGAGAATGCCTAATTCATTAAAATGTTCACTGGGTTGGTTTTTATATGAATAGTAAGATGTAAAGGGTTTACAAAAAAAGAAATCGGAATAGTGAAAAAATGTACTCATTGCCATGATTGGCATTACTTTGGCTCTACACGTCGCTCGCTTGTGTCGATGGGTCGTAAAACACTATACTACTCATTAATTTATTCATTTAAATTCTGTAAGCAGTGTAAAGGTTGTAAACCAGTATCAGCCGCCGCATTCCTACACAATGTGTGATCAGGATCTGCACTGTTTGCAGCAATATTAAATGTTGATTCTGGTAAAAGACAAGTAGAGTAAACGCTGTGTTTCAATTAGGTCTGCACTGTTTGGCGTGACCGAATTCAAATTTCTCATAACATGGCTGAAATAATACAGAACTCAATAGTAAGATTAATATTTTTTATTCATCATAAATCAAACTGTGCATATAGACTGTGCACATAATGAAGACATACACCTATTTTTTCGGAAAGGTATGACGAATTCTTTTCTAGGGTTTTATAGATTTTGTTCGTGCATTTACCGAGTCATTTATTCATTGCTATCATATAGACAGCACCTGCTTTGTGTTATCTGATAATCCGACAGTTTTTAGTTCAACATTTATAAAATGGAACTGCAACACATCTATCTATCTATATATATATATATAATAAATAATGTCGGCGTGATGCCGGAAACTACCGGGAAAAGCTGTATATATGAATTAAAAAAAATAAATGATGTATTATAGGCTTTAAAAACACAATTTTATTTCTTCAAACAATGCGCGACGCGTTTCACTATAATTCATCAGGCGCTATACAATAAACAATAGTATAGCGCCTGATGAATTATAGTGAAACGCGTCGCGCATTGTTTGAAGAAATAAAATTGTGTTTTTAAAGCCTATAATACATCATTTATTTTTTTTAATTCATATATATATATATATATATTTCAGTTGTTTTTAAAATGGTGTATCGATATATTTTAGCTACTCAGGCGATACAGGGGATAAAACGCTATTATTTTCCGACAAACGCATACATTTATTCAACTCTCCCTCTCTACAACGGCCCTCCCAACAACGATTCCCTCCTTACAACGATCCTTGTCGCAGTTCCCTAAACAAGACATATATATCTAACGCTTGAACTGCTTAAAATTGTCGTCTGCTTTTTATCTCAAAGTTACATATTATTGGCCATTTTGATAGAAGAATTGTAATGACGTGTGACAAACAGCTTGACTCCAGATCAGACGCCGCGTTACGCGGTGTCTGATCTGGAATCAAGCTGTTTGCAAATGTAATCCAAGTCTTAATCTCGCTCCCTATAACGACTCCCTTCAAACAACGCACACTATCTGTGTCTCCCATCGGGTGTCGTTGTAGAGAGGGAGCACTGTACTCGCACTCGAAGAACTGGGATCAAGTGCAAATAGTTTGGAGTCATATCAGACGCCGAGTAACTCAGTGTCTGATCAGGCTCCAAACTGCTTGCCATTCGATTGGAACAAATTGGCAACATTTTCAAGAAACTGTCATCCTTTAAATGGATCGCGTTTGTGTTTCGTTTCATTTAAACGGGGGAAAAATAACGTTTTCGCCACCGTACATGACGTAAATTATTGATAACGTCAAAATGACGTTTTCGACGTCGTTTATTGTTTTCTCAAATATACATGGTGTTATTAAAAGTTCAATATCTTGAAAACCGTTGTGAATTCTATATTAAAACTTCGACAGGCCCTCCAAAACAATGTGTAGATTGTAAAAAGCTAAAAAAACAGAAATCGCAAATTTTGTCATTAAGACCGGTTTTGTCAGAGAACGACTCATATATTATATAACCAATACTCAAAGTAACGAGAGCACCACAAACGGTACATTACACGCCAACGTCAAACTAATATATAGTTAGATCAAAATCTATTCCTATTTTTAGCCACTAGAGCATGAAGTTTAATTCATTCTGAAATAAAGCATTTTCTAGAATATCTGAGTACACCAAGGGCAGACAACTCTTGACAAAATGATCCGATTTCAATAAAAATCAAACCTTTTCATGAAGTTATACTTATATAATTAAACTGTGGGCAAATATAATCAAAATCCATTCAAAACTGTAGTTGTTAAGTGTAAACACTGTTAAATGAAGCCTTTTATAGCATATCTGAGTACATCAAGGGCACATAATTCTGTAACGACAAATCAAATGAACCCCATGTTTCCCAAAGCTTCAGATCTTGATGCATATAACACTTGTGTGAAGTTTTATAAATATCCTTTCAATAGTTTTCCGAAAAAAGTCCGGACAAGCTTTTTAAGCATATTTGAGTACACCAAGGGCAGATACCTCTGTAACGACAAGACAAATAAACCTCAAACTCAACTCAGCTTCAGATTTTGATGCATATAACATTTGTGTCAAGTTTCATTAATATCCTTTGAAAGTTTTTCTGGAAAAACTCAGAATAAGCTTTTTTAAGCATATTTGAGTACATACATCACGGGCACATAACTCTGTCACTTAAATTCAAATGAACCTCAAACTCGACTCAGCTTCATATCTTCATGCATTTAACATATCTGTGAAGTTTCATTAATATCCTTTGGATAGTTTTCAGTAAAAAACTCCGGACATGCGTTTTATAGCCTATTTGAGTACATCAAGGACACATACCTCTGTAACGAAAATTCGAAAGAACAACATACTCGAATCAGCTTTAGATCTAAATGCATATTTAACATATGTGTAAAGTTTCATCATTTTTTTCGGAAAAACTTCGGACAAACAAAATGTTGACGGGCGAACGGACGGACGAACAGGGCCACGCAAATATACGACCACCTTTAGAGGTGGGCGTATAAAATGGCAATTACATGACTACTCATAGCAAGAGGGTCATGCTGGCCTTGATATCGCTCACCTTAGGATGTTGAACCTGATAGGTTTACGTTTGGATTTCGCGAATATCCAGAACTTAAATAACAGTTTATATAATTTTCACAGCCCATTCAAATGTGTAGACAGTAGAGTGTAAATGTTGTTGAACTATTACATTACTTGGGGACCTACGTATTTACCGTACATGATACATTCTGTCTTTTTCTCGTGTATAACATGCCTCTTTATCTTAAAGATTGAAACACAGGAAAGTAGAAACCTATATCGATCAGAGAGCGCGCTGCAGATGATCTTTTGTTTGAGGTAGTAGACTGTTGTTTTTAACTCATTCACTGTCCAAATTCAATTGTATATGTAGTACATGTAGCATTGGAAAACAGTACCCGTGTCTTATTGGTTTAGAACTTTACATCGGCATCATTAAAATCAGTCTATATTCTAGCAGATGGTAGATTAAAACAGGCTGAAAATAGAACAGAAAGCATCTGAAGGCGCATTCTGCTTTACTTTCAGCCTGCTGTAAATGGAAACCTATTTTCAAAAGTGTAAAACAGGCTATTTGGTTATGTCCAAACACCTGGGTCAACTCTACATACCTTTGCATTGGTCATCCCAACTCCTTGAGCTGCCAGCTGCAGAGGTATCTGGTTTGGGCTGCAAATGGAAGTGTTAAAACAGTCAATCTTGATACAAGTATGTATTGAAATGATAAATACTCAACTGAACAAGAGCACCGCAATCCGGGTACATTATACGCCCATCAAATCGATCTTAGAATGTTGTCATACTAAAACATCTGTATAAGGGGAGATCCTTTGAAAGCACAGAAAGCAAAGCAAATACCAAAAATTGCAGACTCGGTTTAATTGAGTCTGTTCATGAGCAATACTGAAATATGCAACAGTGCTCACGCCCCCTAGCACCGGCTTAAAACCCTATCAAAGTAAAGTGAACAAAAGGGGAAGAACCCTGAAAGTTAGGGGTCATATGCTGACCAAATTTCATAAGGACTGGAATAAATTTGTTTGAGTAAGAGAGCGGACAAACTAAAAACGCCCGTTTTTTGAAGATAAAAGGGGCATAACTCTTGACTGTCAGGAGCAATCTTGCTGGTTATGGAACATAACCGAGACATTATGGTAATACACATGCTGACCAAGTTTCAAAAGGATTCAAATAAATTTATTTGAGTTAGAGAGCGGACGAACTAAAAAATGCCCGTTTTTTAGTGAAAAAAACTCTTGAATGCCTGTGGCAATCTTGCTGGTTATGGCACATACCCGAGACATTATGGTAATTCACATGCTGACCAAGTTTCAAAAAGATTGGAATAAATTTGTTTGAGAATGGGCGCGGACAAACTAAAATATGCCCGTTTTTTACGAAAAAAGGGGCATAACTCTTCAATGTCTGGGGCAAACTCCCTTGTTATTGAACTTGACCAAAACATTATGGTTATACACATGCTGACCAAGTTTCAAAAGGATTGAAATAAATTTGTTTGAATTAGAGAGCGGACAAACTAAAATATGCCCGTTTTTGACGAAAAAAGGGGCATAACTCTTGAACGTCTGGGCCAATCTTGCTGGTTATCGAACTTGACCGAGACATTATGGTAATTCACATGCTGACTAAGTTTAAAAAGGATTAGAATAATTTTGTTTGAGTAAGAGAGCGGATAAACTAAAATGTCAGTTTTTGACGAAAAAGGGGCATAACTCTTGAATGTCTGGGGCAAGCTTGCTGGTTATCAAATTTGACCGAGATATTATGGTCAAACATATTTTTACCAAGTTTCAAAAGGATTGGACTAACTTTGTTTGAGCGGACATAAAAAAGCTAACAAACGGACAGACGGACGTTCTTACGGGAGGATACTTAAGTGGCTATTTTCTATTGTTTCTTTTGCGTGGCTAGCCACACAAGCGAAGATTTCTTTTTGCTCTAACTTGAAAAATAATGATCTGGAGGCTAACCCTACCCCTAACCCTATGTCCCACAACTGGCCAGGTTAATGTCAAAAGAAATGGCCAGGTTAATGTCACAAGAGATGGCCAGGTTAATGTTTTTCAATTATGGGGCTAAGAATTTTAGCCACGTAAGTACCCTCTCGTAGGCACGGACATACAGACAGACAGACGGACGGACAGCGCCACGACATAATACGTCCCGTCTGAAGACGGTCGTATAAAAAGAAATGCATGTTTTGGTTTTTTAATTTGAACATCATAGTACTAGATTAACTGATGTTTCACAAATAGCTCTCATTCATGCAAATATACAATAGATCAGTCAGTTTGACTTTCAATAGTTACAAAAATCTAAATAAGGGGAGATCCTTTGAAAGCACAGAAAACAAAGCAAATACTGAAAATTGCAGACTCGGTTTAATTGAGTCTGGTCATGAGCTATACTGAAATATGCAACAGTGCTCACGCCCCCTAGCACCAGCTTAAGCTGAATTCATCTTTCAACTCTAAATGCGCTAAAATCAATGATTCCAAAGGACCAGACAGTATAACAACACTGAGAAAGAAGTAAGGGCGACTATAGTATGACTATCTTTAGTGGTTGTTTGACACATGTTTGACTGTACATGCCCACTTTCACTGCTGTTTCACAAGTAACTATGCAATAGATCAGTAAGACTGACTTCAATAGTTACAAAGTATACTCTTCCCGTGCTTAACTTACAATAAAATCATATATGTTATGTGCCACTATACTCTGCGTAATTACATGTACAGAAAATAACATTGCTGAAGAACTTGTTTCAATAATACCAGGATAACGTCACAGTGAAAGTGAACATGTACAGTCAATGCAACTACCAACTAGAGAGGTGACTGTGTCTGTAACACACATCTTATGCATCCTAGCTGCACCGAGAGCACCACAAACGGGTGCTGGACGCTCTACTTTCACACACTTGAGATGGCTACATATTCCAAACTTAAAGAATGTGTATGAATGTTTGATGTTTTCTTGATCATAGAAGTTTGTAAGCAAGAACATCTCATACATAACTTGACATATATGTGTTTACTACGGTCATATCAGAGGAAATAATATTGTGCAAGTTTTTAATAAATCTAATTTATATTTTAAAAGAAATGATACCTGCATCTGCATTCCATTAAAAGTAAATTCTAAGTCAAACGAGGGTAGTAAAGCTGCAAAACCAATCACAGAGTTAGCTAATGAGGGTCCCTTTCAAAATTAAAAGGTATTCAAAGTTTCAAATGAATAACTTTGACGGTTATTGAGAAATTTCATTAACAAAGTCTAAGTCAAAACAAGGGCAATAAGTCCTCAAACTCGAGGGTTACCTCCCTTGTAGTAGTTAGTTTCCTTTGATGCTATACAAGAACCTAGTTTCTAGTTAATACCCTCGATAGTTATGGAGATATTTCAAATTACAATTTTTAAGTTTAAAAAGAGCAATAACTGTAGAATGATAAATCAAAGAGTTACATGCCTTGTTGTAATGAGTTGTAATGAGTTGCCTTTTTGATACTGAACAAGTTTTCAAAATTTCAAGTTAGTACCTTTCATAGTTATTGAGAAATTTCATTTAAAATAAGGGCAAGTACTCTGGAATGACAAATCCCAGGGTGACATGCCCCGTTGATATGAGTTGCCCTTTTGATACGAAATAACTATTCAAAGTTTCAAGTGAATAACTTCGATAGTTACTGAGATATTTCAATTTACAAATTTTAGGTAAACGAGACATCGTAGTATGCAACACTCCGCCATTCCAAGATATACTCACACAACAAAGGTGTCCCTAGCTAATGTGGAAATATTCCGGACAAAATGAGATACATAAATACAAACATACACACATTTTACAATTGAGGTCGAAGGTCAAGGTCAAGGTCACAGTGACCTTAAAGTAGAATGCCACACTCCGCCTTCCCATGATGTACTCACACACCCAATTTGTTATTCCTAGCTGATACGGTACAGAAGATATGTGCCGGACAAGATTATCTAAAAACTTGAGGTAAAGGTCACAGTGACCTAAAAGTAGTATGCGATACTCTGCCATCCCAAAATCTACTCACACATATTTGCTATTCCTAGCTGATGTGATAAAGGAAATATACTCCGACAAAATTAGTTACATGCATACAAACATACACACAATTTACAATTGAGGTTAAAGGTCAAAGTCACAGTGACCTTAAAGTAGTACGCGACACCCCATCATCTCATGATGTACTCACATACCAAATTTGCTATTCCTAGCTGATACGGTACAGAAGATATGCTCCCGACAAGCTTTTTAAAACGAGAGTTGTCAGAGAGACAACAAAGCTCGCGTTCGGCACATTTGAGAATTAAAAGCAAACTCGGAGGTCAAGGTCACAGAGGTCAACTTGTTTGTGTGCATGGAAAGGTCTTGTCCATATTCATATGCGAAACAAATATTAGAGTAATACTTCAAGGGACATAGGAGTTATAAGTATTTTTAGAAACCTAAACATTGACCCTAAGTTCAAGGTCAATGTCATTGGGGTCAAACATTTAATATGCACCGAAAGGTCTTGTCCATATACATATGCACACCTAATAGGAAAGGAAAATCTCAATGAACATAGGCGTTATACACATTTTAGAAGAAAATTATTTAAGTTTTGATTGAAACATTCTATTGTTATAGCTACTGTGAGCTAGATATGCAACGGATTGGTACAATTTCATTGGTAAAGGACTTTTATACACCATACAAAATATCAAGGTCTCACTATAAGTTTCAGAAAAGAAGATGTTTGAAGGTTTCACTATATACCTCTGCATATCACTGTGACCCCCGGGTCATTATTAGCCCAGGGGAAATAATTTGAACAAACTACATTAAGGACCTGGGGCCTGTCTTACCAAACGTCGTACGACAAATGTTGTCGTAAGTCAGTTTCTAAAATTATCAATTATTATTTATTTCTCCATCTAATCCTGTCTTGTCACATCTCTTTGGAATCGTCTTGAAAAGACGATTCCAGAGAGATGTTACACGACAGGATTGGATGGAGAAATCAGAAATTAGACGTATTTGAAAGTTTTGACTAACGACCGTTTTTATCGTACGACGTTTTGTAAGACAGGCCCCTGTAGAGGATATCTAAGTAGTGTGCACTATGATTTCAGACAAGAAGAATTTTTAAAGTTTTTAGCTCCTGTGAAAAAGATATGCAGAAGACGGAAACTAATTCAACAATGGTGGTAAAAGACCTCTAGAAGTTGCACCATGCCAAATATAAAAGCTCTGGGCATATTAGTTTCAGAGAAGGTGTTTGAAGATTGCACTATATAACTCTATGAAAAACGGTATACAATAAGGTGGGGGGGGGGGGGAATTTTGGCCCCAGTGGCAAAATTGGCATAATCTTATTTCAAATTCTTTTAACACTTTGAAAGAGTTTGTCCCAATAAACAATCCCTGTAATGTTTGGTTGCAATCAGGCATGTGGTCAAGAACAAAATTTTTCAAGAAAGTGTTGGCACACAGCGTACGACGCCCCACATTGACTGACCACAAAAGTTTACCTTAAGCACTCCGTGCTCAGGTGAGCTTAAAACATTTGGGTTCCCTTTATTTTATTTTTTGTACAATTGTTTCTGCCAACAGTAGGTTAATTGGACATTCCAGATAGAGGAATCTCAGTCAAAAGTCTCATCCAAAGGACTTGGTCTGGAGTTATGCCACAGACACTTATGGATGGACCGATTATAGACTTACGGAATGACCAACAGACAAAGTGGTTCCTAAATAGCCCCACTACCTTATGGGGTATATAAAACAGAGCAGTTTTTAGCTTTGACCTTACCTTAATTTGTTCTGCTAATGTGACGATTTTCTGATCCTGCTCATCCATTCGCTGACCAAGACAATCTGTCTCATGCTCCTGATGTTCTAACCTCTTGTTTTGGTCATTTAACACCTGATCCTGCTGGTCAAATTTCTTGTCATGTTCCTTTAATTTTGTCGACAGCATAGCAAGGTCCTGTTCTAGGCCATTATCTCGCAGGAATTTCTCAAAGTTTTCCTTTGATTCTTCAAGCTGAAACAAGATACATGGAGTGTCTTTTGTTTGATTTCTGTGTCTTTTTAGCTCTGTCTATTCATTCTGTATTTTCATTTGGTTTACAATGTTTGAAGCTATACATAAACAGCAGGATAAAGACAAACTAGAAACATCACATCAAACAAAACACTTCTGAACTCGTTAATACAGGTGTACAAAGGGTCACCCATGAATCATTTGTGTAATATTATTCTTAAATCAGACAAGTTGATTTTAAGATTTTTTTTCTTATACAGTAATATAAGGAAAACTTGCCCCACCCACTGGCGGCCATGTTTCAAGATAAAAAAAATAATTTCAAAACTCTGGTAGAGGGTTATCAATGGATCATTTGTGGAATATTATTTCAATTTGGAAATGACCACATATAGCAATTATGGCACGATCTGCTTTACTTTCAGCCTACTTTAGGCTATACTGTCTATATATCTCATTTGATTATGTTACTTTTTTTCTTATCTCAAAAGACATGCATCTTCTTGTAATATTTGTTTTCATTTCTATGGTGGCATATTTCAGACAGCACTAACTACTTAGCATTTCTGAAAAGTTTTCAGTTAATATCTCACATAACTATCTAATAAATGGAATGTGGAATATTTTCATGAAAACGTTAAAGTTATTGTATCACGTCAAATGACCTGTTAGTGCCATAGACTGTCACAACATAATATCTAAGTTAACTGAACCTTTTCTTGAAAGGTTTCGTGTTAACTTGTCAAACAATAGATATCCTGTACTTCCGGGTAACTACCGAAGTCACCCGAATGCAATTTTGTACTTTTAGATAACTGGTAATACAAAACTTTTTTAGTTAATTATCTATTTAAGTAATTAGATAAATTCGTTAAGTGATGGAAGTTTAAAGCAGTATCATGACAAAGTTTGTGTACATATATTTATTTGGTTATCGTGAAAAGTTTCCAAAATACACTCTACTGATAATTATCTGAAAACTAGCACGAAAGGTTTTGCGAAAACTAACTAGTTTAGTATTTATGTGAGATATTAACAGGAATCTGCCATGATAAATATGTGGTTAACTGGTGTCAGAAATATGCCACCATACTATTTTCAACTTGAAGTTATTGTTAATTCACATTTACCAAGGACGCTCTGCTGCCAGAGGTCAAAGTACATACAAACTGTGAACACTTTCTTGAATCTTCTAACGCAAATGGTAACAACTACAGAAACGGCAACGCATACGCCAACGACTAGGTGGCAACATGAGCTTGTCTAGACATTCGCCCAGCGAACAAAGGGCCACTATGGCCCTAAATCGCTCACCTTGTACATCATGTAAAACTTGACCTAAAGTGACCTAGGTTCTGATTATAAATGACCCACAATCAACCCTGGTCTAGATTTCTATGAAGCAAACATTTTGAGCAAGTTACATTAAGATCAAATGAGAGTTGTAGTTTCCAGAGTGTTAACAAGGTATTTCTATAATTTGACCTAGTGACCTAGTTTTTGACTCAACATGACCAATATTGAAATCTGATCTAGATATCAATGGGGGAAAACACTTTGACCAAGATTCATTAAAGGGCCCATCACACCATAACGTTCTGGTCAACGTTCTCTGAAAGTTTCAATCGTGGAAGTTTTGAGCGTTTTAGAATGAGGACGACACATCTGATTTAACTCCAGCGTTTAAAATTAAACGTTGAAGAATGCTGGTCTCAGAGAACACTTTTGTGCATGTTCAAAACTTTCTTTCCGGACAAGCGTTCTCCGCCGATTCCCGGCGATCACCAACGTTCACTAGCATTCACACAACACTCTTCTGGCGCTATCCCAGCGACCATGGGCGACTAAAAACATTTCCTCAATCGTCAGAGAACATCATGGTGTGACGGGCCCATATGATCAAATAAGATGTGTGGCCTATAGAGTATTAAGAAGATTTTTCTATGATCTGACCTAGTGACCTAGTTTTTGACGGCTGGTGACCCATACCTGTATTCAAACTTGACTTAACATTTCATCCAGGGCAATATTCAAAATAATTCACGAAAAAATGCAAAATGTGGTATTTGGAGTGTTTACAAGGATTTTCTATCATTTGACCTTGAGACCTAGTTTTTCAAAAGACATAATTTTTAATGGGACAAACATTTTCATTAAATTTCATTAAGATTTAATGAGATTTGTAGCCTCTAGAGTGTTAACAAGACTTTTCTATGATTTGACCGAGTGACCTAGTTTTTGACCGGACACAATTCACATTTAATTTTGAGCTAGATTTAATTAAGCCAAAAATTCTTACAATATTCCATTCAGATCCAATGAGATTTGTATCCTCTAGAGGGTTAACACTGTTTTTCTTTGATTTGACCTAGTGACCATCTTTTTGACAGGAAATAACCCACATTCACACCTGACCTAGATATCAATAAGACACATTAATTTTGTTGAGCAAGATTCATTAAAATCCAATGAGATTTGTAGCGTCTAGAGTGTGTTACATCCCACAAACTGACCTCTCTCTCTGTGCTATAAATAACATAGCCGCTGCAAATGATATCTCCAGTACCGAGCTCCTGCGCTAGGGAGTAGACTCTTTAACTCAAAGGTTACGGTATTTGACTGTCACGCAAGCACCCTAGGTTTGATCCCCTCCCAGGGATTCTCATAATATCCAATGAGGATTTTTCTGCTATGCTTCATTACGGGAGTTCCTCGTATGGTGGGGGCTCGTGACGGTCCACTCGTCCTGGATGGACTATACAATACCGAAATTGCTTCTAATATGCCGAATTGGCTCTCATGCCAAAGTGGCCTTGTATGTCTTGTATGATGACTGTGTTAAGAGGGGATGTGTTACATCCCACACACTGACCTCTCTCTGTCTCCAGTACCGAGCTCTTGGGTAGACTCTTTAACTCAGAGGTTATCATGGTATTGAACTGTCACGCCAGCGCCCAGGGTTCGATCATCGTCCGGGGATTCTCATAATGTCCAATGTGGACTTTTCTGCTATGCTTCGTTACATAGTTCCTCGTATGAAGTGTTAACAAGATATTCTTATTATTTGACCTAGTGACCTAGTTTTTGACCCGACATAACCCATATTTGAACTTGAGTTAGATTATCAATTAGGCAAACATTCTGACTAAGTATCATTAAAATCTAATGAGATTTGTAGCCTCTAAAGTAATAACAATGTTTTCCTACGATTTGACCTAGTTTTTGACTCTATGACCCATTTTCGAACTTGAGCTAGATATCATTTAGGCAAACTTTCTGATCAATTTACAATAAAATCCAATGAGATTTGTAGCCTCTAGAGTGTTAACAAGAATTTTCTATGATTTGACTTAGTGACCTGGTTTGTGACCAGACATGACCCACATTCAAACTTGACATAGATATCAATGAGACAAATATTTAGTGTTAAAAAGATTTTTCTATGATTTGACCTAGTGACTTAGCTTTTGTATCAAGATGTCCCACATTCAAACTTGACAAAGCTACCATTTAGGCAAACAGTCAAACATTAAGGTACTTCGCATCTGCGCGTAGTTTCCATACGATTGTTATGAAACTTTTCATGAAGAATGATAATAGCCTAAGAAACAATGTGTGTAAATATAGGCAAAATTTATCGTGTGGTTTGTCTTTAAGGTCTCTTTTTCTGACAAAAACCTAGAATTTGATGATTTTATTTTTCTTAAAAATGAATAAAGCTAATGACTATAATTCTCGCCCAATAAGTAGTCCACAACATTCATTACAAGAAAAGCTAAAAACATTTTGAATAAAGGTGTTCAGAAAAATGTTATCAGCTATTTAAATTTTGCAAAATGCTAAAAAATTGAATTACAAAAAACTGACTCATTCAATGTATATTTGTTTTCATTTTATACCAAATATATGGTTGATGAACTAGTTAGTCTGAAAAAATTAGAAAATATTACAGTCAGGATTTGTTGTAATTACATATTTATTATTAAAATGTGGGATATTTTTTGTTTAGATACAGTTACAGTAGAACAACGATCGGATGGCGTTGTTTACAAAACAGTGCGATTGTAAACAAAGAAAATTACCGATAAGTACAAGTTTGAACACCATACTAGTATATGCTGTATTGGCGTAGTGGTTATGCTGTTAGACTTTCACGCAGAAGTTTCAAGTTCGAATCCTACATTCGGTGATATTTTTATTTTTTTTATAAATTTCAAATTAACGACGTTCTGTTTCACTTCTCACAGATTTTCATTCTCACAGATTCGTTAGTTATATCATTGAGTCTGTTTTTCATTATCGTTGCATTTTTACATCGTGCAGTTATAGGGTCAAAACACATCTTTGTAATCAGTAAAAAGACAACATGATGAATCTCTTTATTGTCTGTGATATTACTTGACTTACTCATTCTATCCATGTTTAATTTAAACTACGTTTATCAGCGCATATCAGTGTAATATAAAAAAGAAAAAAAGAAAAGTGGTGCTCTCTAGGTTCGAACTCACGACCCTCAAAAGTAACTAGTTATAAGTACAACTAGGCAGCACGCTTAGCTACTGCACCATGCAGTCACACAGGCCACTTGCTTTGATTTACCAATACAACATGTCGCAGTTTTATTTATCGTTATTTTTCTTTGTTTACATACACAATGTTTTGTAAACAACGCCATCCGATCGTTGCACTACTGTACCTACCTTAGAATTAAAACTTTGTCATTAAAATGCATTATTATTTATTCATGGACTTGCATACAAGGTTTATTATATTGTTTTAACATATTTATAATGGGCAATATCGATCTTGAAAAGGTTAGCGTATTGATAAGCTTCAATGTGTGGCTTTATATTTCGATCAAATCGTGTACATGTATACCGATTTAATTGACTTGTAAGTCATTAAACTAAAACGTACAGGTAAGTGGACATATACTTGGACCGTAAACATCACTAGTTCTAATCAACGAAGACTAAACATAACATGTCTCTTGATTACTGCGTTATGGATTGACAAGTCAATAAATCGGACACTTAAAAAAAAGATTTAGATCGGATGGGTCTCGCACCTATGACCTTTGGATTACTAGTCAACCACTATACAAATTGCGCTATGAAGGATTATACTCAATCGTATCAACATTTCCTTTATATAAATTTTCTAGTATAAGCACGTACGAAAAAAGTCTATTTCGTCAAGACGCATATCCACTCGCCCGCAAGACCGACTTCCGGTAGCGAAAGGCCTTAAGGAAAAAACAAGAGCCCCATGGGGCATATTTCGCTCACCTGAGAATAACTGACAAAATGGAGAAAAAGATTTATGTCCAGGACAGAGTCATTTTTTACTCGATTGGCATAATTTGAACAATCTTGAAAGAGGACCTGTAGATGATGCTATGTGCCAAATATCTAAGATAAGGGTACTAGGGTTTTAGACAAAAAGATTTTTTTAAGTTTCCATTGAATTTTTTTTTTTTTTTTAGCTCCTGTGACGTACTTATGCAACAGACTGGAACCATTTGAACAAAATACGTAAAGGACATCTAGAAGTGTCACCATGATGAATATCAAAGCTCTGGCCGTATTAGTTTCAGAGAAGAAAACGTTTGAAAATTTCACTATATAACTCTATGTAAAACTGTGACCCCTGGGGCGGGGCCAATTTTGACCCTAGGGACACAATTTGAACAAACTTGATAGAGGACCTGTAGATGATGCTATGTGCCAAATATCTAAGCTCTGGCCCTTGTAGTTTCAGACAAGAAGATTTTTTAAGTTTTCATTGAAAAAAAACTATTTTTAGCTCCTGTGACCTACTTATGCAACCGACCGGAACCATTTGAACAAAATATGTAAAGGACATCTAGAAGTGTCACCATGATGAATATCAAAGCTCTGGCTATATTAGTTTCAGAGAAGAAGACGTTTGAAAATTTCACTATATAACTATGTAAAACTGTGACCCCCGGGGCGGGGCCAATTTTGACCCCAGGGACATAATTTGAAGACACTTGATAGAGGACCAGTAGATGATGCTATGTGCCAAATATTAAAGCTCTGGCCCTTGTAGTTTCAGACAAGAAGATTTTTAAAGTTTTCATTGAAAAAATCTATTTTTAGCTCCTGTGACCTACTTATGCAGAGTTGTAGATAAGCTTTGTCTTGGAATTGGGTATTACTCCATGGATTTTAAATGAATTGGGTTTTTGAAAAAAGCATTGGGTATTGCATTGACCACAACCCCATGGTTTCTAATTCGATTGGGTATCCACAGTCCAGAACCCCATGATTTGTAATACAATTCGGTAGGCCTAGTACTACTGTAGGAAAATAAACTTGGAGGAATTCCTACCGTATTTACTGGAACAGTTCGGACACAAATAACAATTATGCTGTATTTTTTGCTGTCTGAATACATAATAAATTATTTTAGAGGGTGTCCGAATTCATGGGAAAAGTAACAAATATATCCTTAATGAAGTATTGGTTCCCCTCGTTTTAATATCACCGAACATCAAAACGAATCCTCGGCATCCATGTATGTATAGATGCTTTCATCTAGTTTTCAATAAACGCTGCTGAGCGTTTGAACAAGCTGTCGGTAAAACGAAGTTACAATCAAAATATACATGATAATCACCTTGAATTCCAGCGCATTCCGCGTATTTTGATGTAAGCACATTAGTGCGCAAGCAAACATAAGTCAGCGTTAGTTAAAGAATGCATGTTTTTGTTCATTTCGTAACACACACCAGGGGGTTGATTGACATATTGAGTGTAGTTAGATAGTGAAAGTAGCGCTAAAAATAGTTTCCAGACACACGACCCGATTTTTAATGCTCTACTCCGATATACGAAACTATCGACAGCTTCCCTATTCCATTGTCAAATAAACAGAAAGAGTGGAACGAATTGGGTGACTCTGTTGTGAACGCGGACTCAGTATCTAGCTTCCGCATGAAGCTCAGAAATTTGGAATAATTTAGCCATGCGCACTCTCCCCGTCGTGTGAAAGCCATTTTTGGTGTATACGACGTATACATTCAGATTCAGAAAGCTTGTGCATAAATTCTCACAGAAATGAAAAGTACGTCAAAATCATAAATCTAAATACTTATATAGAACGATTCCTGAGAAATGTGCTTCATTATTGCCAATTAAAGATTTTCGGAAATCCGTTCTAAAGATAGATCTAGGTATTCCCTACAATTTGTGCGACGGAAAATAATTTATGCGATGAACTAATGCCGCGCAGTGGTCATTCGTTGTTCGGTACAGCTCGTAAAAGGCGGGAACATAATTCCTTTGTCTTAATTCATCAACCAATGAAACGCGGAATCTCGGACACACCCTCAAGATTAAGTCACATGAAATATACGTCACTATCACAGGTGATTTGTGGGTGATATATTTCTAGGTAAAACAATCATGGTTGTTAACGCTTTATTGAACATATTGAACCATAAAAACAGTAGCTAGAGAAAGCCAAATATAAGTAGACCGTTCTCTGACTGTTTAATACAACGGGAAAATAGCGTTGGATGTCGACATTGTTTATTTAAGATTACGTAATTGCTTATCTCCCAGCACTGGTTTGACAATCTTGCTAATAACACGCACGGGCGAGCACACTGTTTTGAACCGTTTCGATGGTGCGTTGATAACTTGTTTTCATGGCAACTCATTCGGACTCCCTCTATGATTTCCGTTAAATTTAGAATCGAGATGCTGTAACAGGTGCACTTTACGTCATATCCCGTTTCGAATATGTTCGGCGTTTATCGAACACAGTTCTATATGCTAGTTTTGTTTACACACGCTCAACTAAAGTGAAAGTTAAGTTGATACCCGATGAAATTGAAAAACAATTGAGTATTAGTTTGTTTGTTACGCACTCACTTTTAAATAATTGGGTTTTCTTTTGTTTTTGTTGCGTACTGTCACCCGTTAGTTTTGAAATAATTGCGTATTTCACCAATTTTAATTGCGTAAATACGCAGATACGCGCCTTATCTACACCTCTGTACTTATGCAACCGACCGGAACCATTTGAACAAAATATGTAAAGGACATCTAGAAGTGTCACCATGCTGAGTATCAATGCTCTAGCCATATTAGTTTCAGAGAAGAAGACGTTTGAAAATTTCACTATATAACTCTATGTAAAACCGTGACCCCCGGGGCGGGGCCAATTTTGACCCTAGGGACATAATTTGAACAAACTTGATAGAGGACCTATAGATGATGCTGTGTGCCAAATATCTAAGCTCTGGCTCTTGCAGTTTCTGACAAGAAGATTTTTAAAGATTTCCTTATTTTTTCACTTTGGTTGCCATGGCAACCAGAGTTCTGCATTGTTTTTAATTTTTTGAACAAATTTGAAAGAGCTTGACCCAAGGAACATTTCTGTTAAGTTTGGTTTAAATCTGTTAAGCGGTATATGAGGAGATGTCATTTGAAGCAATTGTTAACGACGCCGGACACAGGGCCATCCCAATAGCTCACCTTGAGCCTATGGCTCAGGTGAGCTAATAACAGGGCCATGATCAGACAGATTTGCAATGTCAAGCCAGAAGATGTGACCACTCTCCGTTCCAGGGATCTGCTAAAACAACTTTGCATATAGGACTTGGTGCCCATATTTAGGGAAAGACGGCTTCGATGATATGGACACGTCGAACGCTCCACTGGAGCTATCAAGTGCGCCAGAGATATGAAAGTTGCAGGAAAGAGTAGGCCTAGGAGGCCCAAGATGTCATGGAGGTAGCTGACTGTGAGAGACTACAAAGAATGGGGACTCGCAGCAGTCGACTCACATGATAGAAAAGCCTGGAGATCCTGTGTAAGAACCGCCATGCATGCAGCTAGCCATTGACCTGGAAGGGAGCCCACTGTTGTGGCCAATGCTCCCACCCTTGCACGTTAATAAAAATTCTGATGATGATTCTGACCAAGTGACAATGGAATCCAATGAGATGTGTAGCCTCTATACTGTTACAAAGTTTTTCTATGATTTGACCCTGTGACCTAGTTTTGGACTAGACATGACCCACATTCAAAATTGACCTAGATTTCAATGAGGCAAATATTTAGACCAGTTTCATTAAAGATCAAATGAGATTTGTAGGCTCTAGAGTGTTAGCAAAATTTGTCTATGATTTGACCTAGTGACCTAGTTTTTTAACCGACATGACCCACATTTAAACTTGACCTACAGTTTTTCAATACAACCTTATCATCAAGTTTTATGGAAATCTGATGAAAAGTATAGCCTCTAGAGTGTAAACGTACCAATGATGGACGGACAAACGGCGGACATCTAGATATTTTTAAAGCTCACCTTGGCACTTCGTGCCAGGTGAGTTAAAAAGGTATATGATGTTCACATGCGTTTCTGTTGAAAGCTGAAATTTAGACTTTGATGGTCTACATTATGTTAGTTTCTTGTTGTGTTTTATTACACTAATTACTTAAAATTGTAGAAAACTACCTGTTTTATCCGTGTCTCCAACTCTTGCTCTGTTCTGCTGTGGTCCTGGTGAGATTTGTCATAGTCAGTACATTTCACCCTCAGACTAGCCAACTCATTATCGACAGCTTGCATCCTTGAATGAAGGGCAGTAACTTCTTTGTTACGAGTCAAGTCCATTTGTTTGGATTGCAACTACAAATAAAGCATTAATAATAATAATAATAATAACGACTTTATTTACTGAGGCTACACATTTAGGCAAGCCCAATCTTCCATGTGGGCCTCGACATATATACATAGTTACATCATATTTAACAAATCATGAAACAAATAGGATACAAAATGTGGTTAAACTTATGTTAAGGGGCCAATGTTTGAAGAAACGTGTACACAGGTATTGTGGGATTGCCCAATGCAGGACAAAAGCAGAGCAAAAAGTTCCTTTAGGACCTTCCTACCCAACTCCTGTCCTACACTAAGCAGCCACTTGTTTATATATAGTACGGAAAGTTTTTTTGTTTTTTTTATATTTTGGGTGGCAACTTAATACAAGTTCAACTTCAATAATTTAGACAATAAATCTACAACTAAAGAAAACATCTATTTAAACCATTACCCTTAACCTGATTCTAGTATTAGAGATAGATAACCACTTAAAGCAGGTAGAAAGAAAGGCACATTCTGTCTTACTTTCTTTCCGCTTTAAGCTACAATCTGCTAGGATACAAGAAATGCTCGTCATCGAACATATTCATGACTGCCCAAAGGGGGCAATTTCTTCAAAGGCGTAAAAAGCTGTATTCATGAGATAATGGGTTAAATAACATGTTTAATGAAAACAATTTACATTGAAACTTTAAGTTGACTGGTACTTCATATTATTACAATGGGATTATGAACTGTCTGCATGATTTAACCCCCACCCCATAGGCATCACACATGGATATTCATTGATATTGTTGAATTCAGGTGGCAGCTTAAGGCAAAATGAAAGTAAAGAAGAAAGCCCATGAATGAAGAAAGCTCATAAATGAGCTTTCTGCTCACTTTCCTCCAGCCTTAAGCAATACCCTGCCTTTAATAGAGTGGGTGGGTATTGGTAATAACCATCTTTGCCTATGGTGGAAAGGGTTAAGTATTTTGATCTGCAGAGAACCTCCACTGCAAATAGGCTCTTTTGAAACTACTTAAAGTATCAGACTGTCGTATTGACAATGGTATTGTATTTCAAATTTTAGGACCTGAATAAGATGGTGACTTTCTAAAGAACTCTAGATTAGGTTTAGGAATATGTAATTCATTATTAGTTGCTGATCTAAGCTGACATATACTAATGGATTGAGTCTTTTTGAATTTGGATTGAATATATGCTGGAAATCTATGAATGTTAAAGGACTTGTAAAGGAGGATGGCTTTTTTTAATTCAACTCTGTCACCAAATTTCATCCAGCGTAGTTCTTTGAATAATGCCTCAGATGGTGTGTCATAGTCCTTATCTAGTATTATTCGTGCAGCTCTCTTTTGAAATTTAAGCATCAGATTTTGAAGTTCTTCAGAGCAGTTTCCCCAGATAGAACAGCAGTAATCCAAATGTGGTAGAATGTAAGCATTGAAGAAGAGTTTGCGGGTGTCAACATTTATGTATTTTTTTATTCTTAAAAGCAAATATAGATTTGCATTACACTTTTTCAGAGTTTGTTGAATTTGGTTTTTCCATTTTAAGTTATTGTCTACCTGAACACCAAGAAGTTTCTCAGACTCTGTGTACTCTATGGTATCATTACTTAAAACTAATTGAAAATCAGAGTTTGATTTGATTTTGTTTAGAATTTGTGACGATGAAGAAATGTACATAGCTTTTTTTTTTTGCGTGTTAGGTATCATTGCATTTTGATTACACCACTCTTGTATGGCATTAAGCTCTGTCTGCATTATTAAATTTACCTCTTGTACTGAATGTCCTATGACAGTAACAGTAGTGTCATCAGCAAACATGTCGGTCAAAGATTGCTCGAGGTGTAACGGAAGGTCATTTATGTATATAAGAAATAGTATAGGTCCTAGAACAGAGCCCTGTGGTACTCCAGAAGATATATGAAGTGGATCAGACAGGTTGCCACAAACTGATACCTTCTGGGACCTATTGTTTAGATATGATTCAAACCAAGTTACGGTTGATGCTGAAATGTTATTGCAAAGCAATTTTTCAATGAGAATGGAGTGATTTACAAGGTCAAATGCTTTACCGGTAGTTAGATCTACAAAAATGGTTCCAACAGTCTTGTTTTCGTTAATTGCACTAATCCAATTGTCGACAAGCACTGTCAGAGCTGTTTCACATGAGTGATGCTTTCTAAAACCAGACTGAAATGTATGTAGTAAGTTGTTGTCTTCAAGAAACTGTTTAAGACTGTCAGATACATGTCTTTCAATTATTTTAGACAATGCAGGTAAGACTGAGATTGGTCTATAATTATTTATATCATTATCATTGTCATCAGAACTAAAATTGCAGCATATCAAAAAATTTGAACAGTTTTATGTAATTTCTGAGATACAAAAAATAAATTACCGCTCCCAGCCGAATTGCGCTTAGTTATACTTACACAACAGAAAAAAGGATCACAACACAACGCTTAGAGTGACAAACTGGCAACAAACTGGAAAAGTGAGTCGATTGAAATTTGACAAGTTATACATTTTAACTCAAATGAGCTATACTTTACGCTTCAACTCAGAAGTTAAAATTGCCAAAAATAACGACTGGAAATCGTCACCAATTTTCGCATTACTCGTCAAGGTCGTTTATTGTTTTGGAACAGTTTAGAACTTTTTTGACCGCTTAGATTCAAACTCTACATCCAATGCAATGATCATGTTGAAATTTGCTACTAAAGCTGGCACTCTGGTTTGTTTATTAGCCTACCTAAAGTTTCCTTCAACGCGTTGCTCTACTACAGTACACAGTGCATGTATTGCTTTAGCCACAGGTATTTGAGACATAGATCTAGATCTATTGAAAAACTAGACTTCTATTATGGTATATATAAGACAATGTATAAAACGGGGATCCAACAGGTAGTCTAAACTATAAACTTAATCTGATGCTAAAATAGACTAGATCACGGGAATTCTTTTGTGTTGCTCTCCGGAAATGAGGTCAAGTACCTGTGGCTTTACTTTAGCAGAAGCAGGCTAAAAATAGAATCAAAGACGATTGTATAATGGTTCCTTATTTTTAAGCGTAGGTCCATATGAGAATAGAAAGAATGTATGGATATGTAGATTTATTTGTGAACTTGTTTTTAAAAAAAAAATGTTTATTTTGTTATTTTTTATCTTAATCATTATTTTTTTTTAAAAAAACGCGTCAATATACAAACTTTATATAACTTAAATCTACGTGACATTGTATGTGCTTCTGTGACCCAGCGGTAGGTGTCGACGTCTTCCATCACGGCGATCCGCGTTCAAAACCCACTTGATACAAACTTTTTTTGTGTGTGTAAATATTTTTTGTTCTATTTGTGTGGATGCTAAATCGTTATCAAACATATTAAGGGTATTTTTGCATCTAAAATCAACTTCTTCGCTATTTGCTATGAGTAATGAAAATAAAAATAGTTCCGGTGTATTCATACAGCTACTATACAGATAAACCTGCTACTATACAGATAAACCTAGGTTTATTATGCTACCCTTTTATTATGTCACCGGAGGCTGTAGTGACTGGATAAAAAGTTGTAGCTAGAAAACTGTAGGAGGAATTAGACAAAGTATTACCGTACATGTGGACGGGGGAAGAACGAACCAATGAATGGATGGGCGGGGGTAAAACAGTATTTCCCTGACTAAACGTACAGGAGGCATACACATTTACCTAGGTAACAGAGGTGAAGGTCAAAGGAGTTTGTGATCAAACAGTAATGCAACATGCTTTTCTCATTACGGTGCATAAACCTTTGAGGTTTGCTGAACTTGGCTGCATTACTTTAACCATAACATTAAATGTTAGACAATTACATACATGCCGACAAATGTATGCGCATATTGTCAATGGGTTACAATTAATACCCAATCGAAATATATTATAAAAAGTGATTACCAAAAGCCTTGACATGTTGTTTTCAAATAAAATAGAGCATATCGCCTTGACCAAACACAGTCTTCAAAGTCATTTGATTATCTATGCTAATCTCTGGCAGGAATTGGTTTCATTACTGCTCCTATATGTTTACCCAAAGACCTCAGTTCAGATGTTAAAGTGAACCTCATAGAGGACTGTTTATAAAGGACAAGACCTGCAAACTATGTAGAGCGAGAAAGCCAGTTTCACATTGTTACTCAACAAAAATGTTGCAAACATAAATTGAATATGTTATTCATGACTGAATTTGAATCTATCTTAGGAATTTGAATAAATTGATCACTGCCAGCATATCAACTAGTTAAGAGCTATCCTCTGTTTTTACCATCAATACGAAATGCCACTAATTTAGTCCTGACCAGCAGTGTCTCGTCAGGATACAAACTGTTTGCTAAATAACATTGTACTTAAGCTCAGGAAGAATAAAGACGTTACAGAATTACCCTATTGCACATTATACAGTTTGTGTTTCTGTTGGCAAGGCAGTAAAGATGTTTACGACTTACCTTAGTTATATTGTCTATTGCAGTTTGTACAGATTGTGTTTCTGTTGGCAAGGCAGTAAGGGGTTACAGACTTACCTTGGTTTTATTGTCTATTGCAGTTTGTACAGATTGTGTTTCTGTTGGCAGGGCAGTAAGGGGTTACAGACTTACCTTGGTTATATTGTCTATTGCAGTTTGTACAGATTGTGTTTCTGTTGGCAAGGCAGTAAGGGGTTACAGACTTACCTTGGTTATATTGTCTATTGCAGTTTGTACAGATTGTGTTTCTGTTGGCAAGGCAGTGAAGGTGTTTATGACTTACCTTTGTTATATTGTCTATTGCAGTTTGTACAGATTGTGTTTCTGTTGGCAGGGCAGTAAGGGGTTACAGACTTACCTTGGTTATATTGTCTATTGCAGTTTGTACAGATTGTGTTTCTGTTGGCAAGGCAGTAAGGGGTTACAGACTTACCTTGGTTATATTGTCTATTGCAGTTTGTACAGATTGTGTTTCTGTTGGCAAGGCAGTAAGGGGTTACAGACTTACCTTGGTTATATTGTCTATTGCAGTTTGTACAGATTGTGTTTCTGTTGGCAAGGCAGTGAAGGTGTTTATGACTTACCTATGTTATATTGTCTATTGCAGTTTGTACAGATTGTGTTTCTGTTGGCAAGGCAGTGAAGGTGTTTACGACTTACCTTTGTTATATTGTCTATTGCAGTTTGTACAGATTGTGTTTCTGTTGGTGATAGCTTGACCAGATTTTTCAGCAGATCTATCATCTTATCTGTGTCCTGCTGTAGCTGGTTATCACTAACTATCAAGTCAGAGGAATGCATTAATCTGTGACGTATAGCCAAAACCTATAAGGGAAATAGACAATAACATGAAGAAGGTCTATCATATTATCTGTGTTCTGCTGTAGCTGGTCAAGTCAGAGGAATGCATTAATCTGTGACGTATAGCCAAACCCTGTTAGGGAAATAGACAATAACATGAAACAGATCTATCATCTTATCTGTGTCCTGTTGTAACTGGCTATCACTTACTGTCAAGTCAGAGGAATGCATTAATCTGTGACGTATAGCCAAACCCTGTTAGGGAAATAGACAATAACATGAAACAGATCTATCATCTTATCTGTGTCCTGTTGTAACTGGCTATCACTAACTGTCAAGTCAGAGGAATGCATTAATCTGTGACGTATAGCCAAAACCTGTTAGGGAAATAGACAATAACATGAAGCAGATCTATCATCTTATCTGTGACCTGCCATGCGTTCAGTAAAGAAATATATGTTTGTTTAGTATAGTTTTACGATGTAATGTTGATTTAGAGAACACAATAACACAAAATTATTACACGAGCAAAACTCATACAGTGCGTCACGTTGCAAGAAGTCGTAAAAATACGAAATGGCTACAGCTTACAAATTCATGATTCGATGATTTACCTGGTGAGTAATTTGGATAGCAATATTAGACACTATACTGAATACAAAAAATAAGCCCCTTCAGTGTATCAAAATATTTGTGTTTCAAATATGACCAATTAGAAAATGGTTGTGCAAGTTGAGCTAAACAAGGTAACTGCATGAAACATGTTTCTATGAGAGGAAAAAGTTAAATCTTTCTCACCTCATCAACTATTGTGGTGTTGATGGACTTGGCCATAAAGCGACACGTCTTCAGCAATTTCAAAATCGCTGCCACATCCGCATCCCCTGCAGACTTGACGTTCTCCGAGCCAACCGGCAGAAACCATTTCGCTACTTCCCATGGATCGGAGGGCCACAGTTGAGGCTTTAAGTTGGCACGTGCTATGTTACATGTGGCGCCATATATATGATAACCCATAATGTATTGTATCCAGGTGCTGCAGACATTAGAGGGGCACCTGATCATCCATGTATTTTTATGTTTATGTATATCATTATATGAACAGGTAGTGCAGACCTGCATAGACGATGATGATTGCTGTTGAATGGCAGGACCATGTCTGGAATATGGCTGAGGTATAGTTCTATGCAAATCCTCGTGGAGGTCTGATACCCTCTTGTCTGTGAAACCTTCTATGCCGTCTTTTAGAAATAGGAGGCCAATGCTATCACAAAGCCAGTTTTGATATTCATCATCTTGTTGCCCTGGTGTTGCTGTAGCCATGCTGAAAAAAAAGTTAACTACATGTAGTCGTTTTAACTTTAACCGCTATGGGAAATTTAAGTCGTTTCATAAACAGTCAATGGTCAAGGTTTGTCAAACAAGAGCCCCATGGGGCATATTCGCTCACCTGAGAATAATTGGAAAAATAGAGATATTGATTTATGTCCAGGACTGACCTAGATATGCAACAGACCGGAACAATTTGAACAAAATATGTAAAGTATATTTAAAAGTGTCACCATACAGAATATAAAAGCTCTGGCCATATTAGAGTCAGAGAAGAAGACGTTTGAAATTTTCTCTATATAACTCTATGTAAAACAGTGACCCCTGGGGCGGGCCAATTTTGACCCTAGGGGCATAATTTGAACAAACTTAATAGAGGACCTGTAGGCGATGATATGTGCCATATATCTAAGCTCTGGCCCTTGTAGTTTTAGACAAGAAGATTTTTTAAGTTTTCATTGTAAAAAATCTATTTTTAGCTCCTGTGACCTAGTTATGCAACGGACCAGAACCATTTGTACAATTGTGGTATAGGACATCTAGAAGTGTCACTATGCCAAATATCAAAGCTCTGGCCATATTAGTTTCAGAGAAGAAGACGTATGAAAATTTCACTATATAACTCTATGTAAAACCTTGACCCCTGGGGCGGGGCCAATTTTGAGCCCAGGGGCATAATTTGAACAAATTTGATAGAGGACCTGTAGGCAATTCTATGTGCCAAATATCTAAGCTCTGGCCCTTGTAGTTTCAGACAAGAAGATTTTTTAAGTTTTCATTGAAAAAATCTATTTTTAGCTCCTGTGACCTAGTTATGCAACGGACCACAACCATTTGAACAATTTTGGTAAAGGACATCTAGAAGTGTCACCATGCCAAATATCAAAGCTCTGGCCACATTGGTTTCAGAGAAGAAGACGTTTGAAAATTTCACTATATAACTCTATGTAAAACTGTGACCCCCGGGGCGGGGCCAATTTTGACCCCAGGGGCATTATTTGAACAAACTTGATAGAGGACCTGTAGATGATGCTATGTACCAAATATCTAAGCTCTGGCCCTTGCAGTTTTTGACAAGAAGATTTTTTAAGATTTCCTTATTTTTTCACTTTGGTTGCCATGGCAACCAGAGTTCTGCATTGTTTTTAATTCTTTGAACAAATTTGAAAGAGCTTGACCCAAGGAACATTTCTGTAAAGTTTGGTTGAATTCTGTCAAGCGGTATAGGAGGAGATGTCATTTGAAGCAATTGTTAACGACGACGGACAATGACGGACGCCGAACACAGGGCCATCCCAATAGCTCACCTTGAGCCCAAAGGTGAGCTAAAAACGTAACAAATACATGGCGAGAGAGTTTTGCAATCCGGATGCAGGGACCCGTTTCATAAAATTTTGTACGACAAAAACGGTCGTAAGTCGAAACTTTAACCCATTACCCCTTAAAAACGTCTTTTTACGCCTCTTTTTATTCCTCTACTGAAGAAAATAATTCCAATTTATGCAGCCAAGAATATGTACCAGAAGAAATAGTTTCTATATTTTAGCAGATAGTAGCTTAAAGCAGGCTGAAAGTAAAGCAGAATGTGCCTTAAGGCACATTCTACTTTACTTTCAACCTGCTTTAAGTGGTCACCTGTTTTTTAAGCTAGAAATAGGCTAAGAGGTAATGGGTTAAAAGACATTTAATTTCTGATTTCTCTATCTAGTCCTGTCTGGTCCAAAGGATTAGATGGAGAATAAATATTAATTCGTATAGGTTAGAGCATGGTTGAGCAAGACTAAACGATATAGTTAGAGGGGGTGTAGACCCCGAGAACCATGTTGTTTAGTCGCGCGCAACCATTGTCTAACCTATTTAGCACTGGCTTGGGCTCGAGGAACATTCGTTTCTGATTTTTGTTTTAGACGAAATATTCACTTGATTTTTAATATATTACTAAAATTGAAGGGTAATTTCAATGTGAAGTTTGAGACATTAAGCATGCTTTAACAACAACATAAATATCGCTTATTAAATGAACAGTTCGTTAATTATTCCATGGTTTCGTTGAACTAAACGATATAGTCGAAGGTTTTTGAGGCGTCTGATTGGCCAAGAGCTCCAAGCCATGTTCTAGAGACTTTTTTCAAGATGATCAATCTGAGACAATTTCATTAACTTATGGCAAAAGACGTGGGCCCTAGAGTACTTTTAAGCTTTTCTTATGAGTTGACCTTCCGACCCACTTTTTGACCCCAGTAATCCATATTACTACATTACCTAGATTTTGTTAAAGTGATCATTCTGAGCGAGCGGGTGCGGGTATTGCCGAACATGTTTCTAACACCGACTACTTTTAAATATATGCGGTATCACTTCTCAGAACTGGATAATCTACAATATCACGTCACAATTATTACGTCATATCTTTTTCTGAAACGACCGTGATACTTTGAAGCCGCCGCTGTGTACATTTTCAACATTATGCATATAAACATAAAGCACGGGTTGAGGTGGGTACAGTGTTAGGCAGTTTCGAATTCCGAACATGTGACGTCATAAGATGCTAGCTTCATGTGATGTTTGTTCTGTATAATTAGAACATTGTTTTTGAGTGATAAACGGGTACTGCTTCACGTTTGACAACTCTGCTTTCAAATCGTGATTAATTAAACAGAGTTATCTGGCTGTTTGGCAATAGGAACAGTAATGTTTATATATGTTTGTATTACCGACTACATACATAGCCATTGGAATTGGATTTATTAAAATGATCTAATTAGCCTAAACTACACAATTAAAGTTGTTATATAGGTGTTTGATGATTCTATTTAACCAGATAAATAAGTTTTCTTTGACCATTTCATGTGTCGCGGTGCCGTAAAACCCAACTCAATCAATCTTTTCTTTTCATAAATGAGTCGACAGATAGACCTATACTAAACGCCAGTGCTACTCTAAAGAATACACAAAAACGAATATTCGGCATCTTTAGTTTAAACTACCGATAATCATACTGCTAAAAGTTTGATTGAGGCTCAGAGCTGACAGTAATAAGATATTGCAAATAAAATACATTAGATAATCATCTAGCATCCAATTATTATCCTCTCTTTATACATACTTTGCAAACACACATTAAACACAGACACTTTTTACACACAAGGTGACAAAAAACCCACAGCATAATTGAGGGGCCCTGCCCATTTCCATCATTAACTTATAATTGGCAGGAACGTATATAGAGATCTCTTTATACGTTCCTGGTATTCAATACTCTAGCTCTGGCTATAGATATATATATCCAGATGTATATCTTAAACAAAATTTGCAGCTGAACTGGGGACTGTCAATAAACTTGAAGACGGCCTCGTCATTCCTAAATACTTTGATCTGACCGACATCCAGGTTCCTTTTGTGTAAAAGTAATCAGACCATCTGTTCATAACTAAATCCCAGAAGGACATGAAACAAAAATATACTGTACTATACTAAATGTTACATTACGGCGCTGAATTCTTTTTTAATGCAAAATATGCCCTTGTGGTAATTATAACCAGGGAAATGATCAGAACACACCTATTAGCCAGACACGTTCAAATATCGCCAGTTGATGCTGTGTTGAAATATACATGTTCGACAGAAATCATGACACGTGTATTCATGGATTACTCCTAATGTGGCAGTTCTCTGACTGTTTAATACAGTGGGAAAATAAGGTTTGGTATAGACAATGTTTATTAAGTAATTGCTTCCAGCACTGGTTGTATAATAGTCGAATTGATTTAGAATAAACGTTGTTGCAACAATAGGGGTAGCTGCGGTTCCGTACCTGTAGACACTCTAAGACACAGTCTACAGTTACGATATCGCAACTACGTAGGGTCTAAACCATATAGTGGGAATAAAATGCTTAATGCCTACTTTCAGGTATAATTTGGATGAGTTTTTAGAAAAAATAATAAGTGTTCGGAAAAACAAACACATGTGTTCGGTGTTTGACAGACAATAGTCGGTAATTAAAGCATTTTGGTCTAGTTGCAAAACTGACTTATTCTCCGTGAAATATAGCGTTATGTAGGGGAGTGTTGCTCGAAAATACTTATTACAGTTGTTCCTTATACCGTGTTGCTAACATTGAATACATATGCTTATATTAATGAACATATCATATGAAATTGGTTAAGTGGTCGGTAATACCCGCACCCGCATCTAGCTCCTACAGTGTTTAGAAGCTTTGACTATGTTTTAGCCTACTGACCTACTTTTTAATCTTATGTAACCCATATTCACATAAAAGCCTAGCCTTTGTTAAGATAATCATTCTAAGCAAGGTTTAAGAAGCTTGGACTAAAAAATATGGCCTCTGGATTGACAAAAAGTTTTTTCTGCGATTTGACCTACTGACCTACTCTAATCTATATTCCAGTTTGACCTACACTTTATAAGATAGAGATAAGATAAATTTTAGTTTAAGTCGGCAAGACATACCGGTAATAAAGACAACATAAGCCATAAAGGCTTTTGAACCGACTAAAAACATATGTATAATTATAACAAAGATAAAGCAGCTAAAATAGAACATTTGATGCAAACAATGGGTTGGAAAATATATATATTATCACAGATAGAATTAATCTGCTGGTACAGTACCTTATCATTAGGGTTGTATAAATAATTTCTTTATCACGTAATTATATTTATATCGAGCATGGCTCGCTTGATTGCAGGAGTGGTAAGCCCTGACAAAATCTTTATCAAGGACATGACACTGACAAAATCTCATTAAGATATAGCCAAAATTATGACTTCTAGAATGTTTTCAACCTTAATTTGATATTTCCCAGCAGGGAAAATGACCGCGCCCTCTGACGGCCATGTATTTTGACGAATCAAAATTATTTTAACAACTTTTAAAGTCTCTATTGAGAAACATGTTGGTGAAAACAAAATCGAAATAGGACCAGTAGTTTCGGAGGAGAATATTGTTCTAGATATTGTGAACGGTTGCCATGGCAACGAGACCATTTGCCCCCACCCACTTTATTTGAGCAACACTTGAAGCTAAAACCAACATGTATCTGACTAAGTTTGGTTACACTGGGGCTAGTGGTTTCAGAGAATAAGTCGTTTGCAATTGTTGACGGACGGACGGCCTTCCATTTAGACACTTGTTGGGTTTTTAGCTCACCTGAGCTAGCTCAGGGTGAGCTTTTGCAATACTTGAATGTCCGGCGTCCGTCGTCAACAATTTTAGTGTTTACACTCTAGAGGCCACAATATTTATCCAATCTTTTTCAAACTTGCTCAGATTGTATATGACCATAAGAGTTCAGATGAGTTCAATTATGGTTGAAATCGGACTAATAGGTCAAGAGTAATCTACCTTTGAATTGCTGAAAATGCCATATTTAAGGGTGTTTACACTCTAGAGGCCACAATTTTTATCAAATCTATCTCAAACTTGCTCAGATTGTATATGACCATAAGAGTTCGGATGAGTTCGATTATGGTTGAAATCTGATCAATAGGTTGAGAGTTATCTACCTTTGAATTGCTGAAAATGTCATATTTAAGGGTGTTTACACTCTAGATGCCACAATTTTTATCCAATCTATCTCAAACATGCTCAGATTGTGTATAACTATAAGAGTTCATATGACTTCGATTTTGGTTGAAATCAGACTAATAGGTTGAAAGTTATCCACCTTTGAAATGCTGAAATTGTCATTATTAAGGGTGTTTACTCTCCAGGGGTCACAATTTTTATCCAATCTATCTAAAACTTGCTCAGATTGTATATGACCGTAAGAGTTTGATTGAGTTTGATTTGATTGAAATCGGAACAATAGGTTGAGAGTTATCTACCTTTGAATTGCTGAAAATGTCATATTTAAGGGTGTTTACACTCTATAGGCCACAATTTTTATCCAGTCTTTTTCAAACTTGCTCAGATTGTATATGACCATAAGAGTTCAAGTAAGTGTGATTATGGTTGAAATCGGACCTATATGTCAAGAGTTGTCTGCCCTTGAATTGCTGAAAATGCCATATCGAACAGCATTTACACTTTTGCAACTACAGTTTTCAATGGATTTTGATTTTACTTGCACACAAAGTATATACCTATAAATTCTCAAAGGAGTGCAATTATTGTTGATATCTAGTAATTGTAGCAATAGTTATCTGCCCTTGATATACTTTGAAATGCTAGAAAAGGCTTCATTTCAGTATTGTTTAGACTCTAGTTCTACCATATTAGAATTATGAGGTTGTATTCCAAAATTGTTTACATGCTATACTACAAATTTGAATGGATTTAAATTAAAACTGATGAAACAGTAAGATAAAGCTATCAAGCTTCAGTACAAGAGGTGAGCGATATCAGGGCCTTCAGGCCCTCTTGTTCTTTTGTTTAAAGGTACCCAACAATACACAAACTACCAGGTAATACACAACGGAATGAATGGAGTTCAATTGTTGTCTATTGTTCTCCATACCCAACAAGTGACCTTTCGTGCGCTCGGACAGATACACAGACAGACGGACGACGGACGCGTACAAAGCGGTATCACGATAGCTCACCATGAGTACTTTGTGCTCTGGTGTGCTAAAAATATTACATACGTACATCGTGAAGTGGCCAAAGGTGGATAGTGATATCTCAAACAGGGTTTCAGATAAGAGGGGGTAATCTGAACAAATCCAGCATTTTCTCACCCATACATCACCAAATCCTATGGTGTTACCACAGGGGCCAGTCACAAAAAAAAAAAAATCTCTATACTATATAAAAAAGATCTTTTTATATAGTATAGAGATTTATTTTTTTTTTGTGACTGGCCCCTGTGGGTGTTACTAACTCATTAGAATCGTCTCTTCGAGACGATTCTAATGAGTAGTGACATCATAGGGTTTAAAGCAGAAATAAAGATTTCAGTTTTTGAAATACTCCCGTTATCTGGAGCCCTGTGAGATGAACTATTTCAATCATGTGAGATAATAAACAAGAGGGACTTGAATGCCCCGACATCGCTCATCTGTTGTAATGGAGTCTGATAGCTTCAACCATATCGCCCTGACATGACCAATACTGAAACCTGACCTACATATCAATTAAGCAAACATTTTCATCAAGATTCATTAAGATCAAATGAGCTTTTTGGCCTTTAGAGTATTAACAGTATATTTCTATGATTTGACCTAGTTACCTATTTTTTAATTGTCGGTGACCCATATTCGAACTTAACCTAGAATTTATCCAGGGCAATATTCAAACTAATTCATTACTAAGTAAATATTCACTCCCCGTGCACTTAATGTCATAACTGGCCCCCCTTACCAAAATGGTCTAACATAATTCACATGTGATTCTCAAGTGAGATCTAACCTGAGTTTCTCACGTTAGTTTCTACTGAGGTTTATAACATGCAAATTAGGTTAGTTTCATATGTGAAATTAAAAAAATCTCACGTGAGAAATACTTTATGAGAAATATTTCTCATCTGAGAAAAGTTTCTCACATGAGAAAATCCTCATATAAAACCAGGATTCAGATAAACACGAAAATAACATTCTGAGATCAAAATTTAATAGGCAAATGCTAGTGCTAAAGAGATTTTCATCAGCAAAGTAGAGAAATATTGCATTTTACAGTGGATAAGTTTTTGAGCATTTCAAAATTCAGGAATTCACGGAATTGGAACATGGATTCCGTGGCAACAATTTGAAAGGAAAATAAAATGAAACATTAGATGTATACTATGGAATTCTGTGGATTCCATGGAATTGCTTAAGTTTTCCAGAATACTGGGATTTCAAATGATTTGCTTAAGTTTTCCATAGAATTCAGTCTATTCCATGGAATTTCTATGGAGTTCCCCGGATTCCATGGAAACAAATTAAAACATGAAATACTAAAAGTCAAGACGGCTTATCTGTTCCACTGTAACTATAGTGACCTAGTTTTTGACCCGACATGACCCATATTCGAACTTGACCTAGATATCAATGCGGCAAACATTTTGACTAAATTTCATAAAGATCCATTGAGATTTGTAGCCTCTAGAGTGTTAACAAGGTTTTTCTATGATTTGACCTAGTGACCTAGTTTTTGACCGGACATGACCCACATTCAAACTCGACCTAGATTTCATCAAGACAAACATTGTCATGAAGTTTCATGAAGATAGGATGAAATTTGTAGGCGCTAGAGTGGACGGACAGACGACGGACATTCAGCGATCCTAAAAGCTCACCTTGGCACTTCGTGCCAGGTGAGCTAAAAAACATTGTTTTTTTCACAAACACATTCTCTTTAACTTTTCCAGTGGTGAATGTCTATTGTTTGATGGCATCATTAAATTCACTGTCTGTTATTGGCTTCTTTAATTCACTGTCTGCTATGGGCTCCATCCCTCTCAGCCTGGTCTCTTCAGAAACATCATCTGCAATAAATAATTAATAAAAAGATTTTATTCTTAATCTAGATTCTAACACACTTCGCGCACACACCTTTATAACAAATAATGACGCAGCTGCGTTTGAAGTCTCAATAAAACATGCACATGCCGTAACGTCTTAAAGTGACATATGAGTACGCCAAGGAATGTATTGCCGTTACGTCAGTGCAAATTGTGGTAAACCTAGTTAAATTGGAGTGTTAGAATAGAAATAATAAATCAACAGCAGTGTTTTATCGTGCAATAAACACAGGCTAGTGAGCGCTTACAAGAAAAAGTAAACGGACAGACAGACGTACGGACAACACAGGGTATACCATAATATGACATGTTTTCACGGGCTTATAAAAAGTGTGTTTATGGCGAAATGATAAGCGCGAAATGTCCTTTCCTCGACCGAAATACATGATATGGGAATAAATGATGGTCCTTGGAGAGGAATGTTGTTATTCAGCGTCTATTTAAATGAGGGGAAAAAACCTGCATGAATGGAAAACATAATTTTCTACATGACAGATGGTGAAAGACAATGATTTCCATCTAGAAAGACCCATCTTTATTTAGAACTTTTACATTTCATGTTCATCTACTCTAGTCATGGATTTTTTTACATTTAACATTTCACCCCAACCCCCTATTGTCGTTTGTGATGAAAACAAAATGGTGGCGCGTTTACTCTTGCATTATCTATAGCAATATGTTGGCATGGAAATTCGTGGGGACCGGCAAAGTAAATTCTATCCTATTAACCCATTACCCCATAGCCTTATTCTTTTTTTAGCTCACCTGGCACGAAGTGCCAAGGTGAGCTTTTAGGATCGCTGGATGTCCGTCGTCCGTCCGTCTACAATTGGTTGTGAGCACTCTAGCGGCTACAAATTTCATCCTATCTTCATGAAACTTCATGACAATGTTTGTCTTGATGAAATCTAGGTCAAGTTCGAATGTGGGTCATGTTCGGTCAAAAACTAGGTCACTAGGTCAAATTATAGAAAAACCTTGTGAACACTCTAGGGGCTACAAATTTCATCCGATCTTCATGAAACTTGATGAAAATGTTTGTCTTGATAAAATCCAGGTCAAGTTCGAATGTGGGTCATGTCCGGTCAAAAACTAGGTCACTAGGTCAAATTATAGAAAAACCTTGTGAACACTCTAGCTGCTACAAATTTCATCCGATCTTCATGAAACTTCATGACAATATTTGTCATGATGAAATCTAGGTCAAGTTCGAATATGGGTCATGTCCGGTCAAAAACTAGGTCACTAGGTCAAATCATAGAAAAACCTTGTGAACACTCTAGAGGCTACAAATTTCATAGGATTTTAATGCGACTTGGTCAGAATGTTTGCCTAATTGATATCTAGGTCAAGTTTAAATATGAGTCATGTCGGGTCAAAAACTAGGTCACTAGGTCAAATCATAGGAAAATCTTGTTACCACTCTAGAGGCTACAAATCTCACCCGATCTTCATGATACCTGGTCAAAATGTTTGCCTCCTTGATATCTAGGTCAAGTTTGAATGTGGGTTATGTCCGGTCAAAAACTAGGTCACTAGGTCAAATTATAGAAACAAGGGCCACTATGGCCCTAAATCGCTCACCTGGTACACCATGGTGGCAAACTTGACCTATAGTGACCTAGATTATGACTGGACATGACCCCCAATCAACCTTTAGAGTGTAAACAATATTTTTTTTCTATGATTTGACCTAGTGACCTAGTTTTTGACCGGATATGACCCACTTTCGAACTAGACCTAGATTTCATCAAGACAAACATTCTGACCAAGTTTCATTAAGATCCATTGAGATTTGTAGCTTCTAGAGTGTTAACGAGGTTTTTCTATGATTTCACCTAGTGACCTAGTTTTTGACCTGACATGACCCACATTCGAATTTGACCTAGATTTCATCAAGACAAACATTGTCATGAAGTTTCATGAAGATCGGATGAAATTTGTAGCCGTTAGAGTGTTAACGAACAATTGTGGACGGACGGACGACGGACATTCAGCGATCCTAAAAGCTCACCTTGGCACTTCGTGCCAGGTGAGCTAAAAACTTTGTGAATACTCTAGAGGCTACAAATCTCATTAGATCTGAATGAAATATTGTCAGAATGTTTGCCTACATCAAATCTAGGTCAAAATCAAATGTGTATTGTGTCGGGTCAAAAGCTAGGTCTCTAGGTCTAATCATAGAAAAATCTTGTTAACACTCTAGATGTTGATTGTGGGTCATGTCCAGTCTTAATCTAGGTCACTATAGGTCAAGTTTTACGTGGTGTACCAGGTGAGCGATTTAGGGTCATGTAGGCCCTTGTTTGAGAACAGGTGACCACTTCGAGCAGGTTGAAAGTAAAGCAGAATGTGCCTAAGGCACATTCTGCTTTACTTTCAGCCTGCTTTAACCCATTAAGCCATACTGACTCATTTTGACTCATTGCGCAATAGCCTCATACTAACTCATTTTGACTCACTTTAATCAACTAGCATGCATTGAGGTGAGCACTGATAATTGTTAATCGCTTATGAGTTAATGGGTTAAGCTTTTATCTGCTAGAATATAAAAAATATTTATGATTTTTGACTTTGGGGAATTTCCCCAAAGGTCTTTCGTTTCGTAATCTTTTTTCCTGGTGCGAGTGAAGCGCCCCCTACAATTTTTTTTCTGGTGCGAGACAACAACAACAACAACTAGCTCCCCCTACAAACATTTCTGACAGCGAGTCTAGCTCATCTGCCATACGGGTGCGCTTCTATACTAGGGTTCATCTGAATACCCCAAACGATCCGATCATTTTATATATGTGTATTTTTAGTGCATTGCCTATAGCTGGAGCATTCCATAGGTAGTAAATCTGTAACAAATATCTCTACCATAAGAAATAAATGTAAATAGAGACCATGGTTAACTGTTAACACATAGATTTAGATCTGTATCCTGGTAACGCTAGATCTGTCTAAAAATAGCCTTAATCGATCACGTGACTAGGTGAGAAAGCACCAGAAATCAGTTCAATAAGACTATCGGCCAGATGACACCAATTTTACAAAGTTTCGACCCTGATTATTTCAACAACCAGGCAAGGAATTAACAATCTGACAAAACAGAATTGTGTGGATCCTTATCATCTATAATAAACCTTAAGATAAAATATTAAAAAAAAATCTAAAATTTGACCAGGATATAGAGATACGACACTAATTTAACTCGGAATTTTCCGTTCCTGGTTTAAACTGGCGTGAAAGGCCGAGTTTGGTTTCCTATATTCGTTTGCGGGCGAATCACGTGTCTATAAAAACAATAAAGTATTTAGTTTCTAAACATAGACGGTCGAATCCATTTTATTCTAAAGTTAGAAAAATTGTGCCACTATTTCCAAGGAGCTAGAGAGTATTTAAGTAGCAACCCTCAGCCTTCCGATAATCTTATCAGTTTATCAGCGAAATTCTATAAAATTCATGGGTACTGTAGTAAAAATCGCTATAAATTCATTACTTCCCAATCGATTTTCTAATACCCACTACCCTCTAAAAGGCAACAGTTGGCCGTTAAGATGGTGTTAATTTTAAAGGCCTTTACACCAATTTAGTAGATGAGGTATGGAGAGAAAGTCTAATTTATAGTATACCCGCCGGGCATATCACTCACCATAAGTCGGGTTGTGAGTTGTAAATGTGACACCTGTTGTCTTTAATCAATGATGCGGGTTATCACGAATGAATTATAACATTCGTGGGGTTATATAAGACTCATTAATATTCATGAAATGAGCAGGAACTAATTGGCCGATGAATGGCGATTCTGCACCTTTCTTCAGATTTCGGCTATGTTGTTGTTGTTGTAATTGTAGGTTCCTCCGTTGACTTGTCGGAGCACCGTTCAATTGTATGTATGATGACCCTACGTGGAGAAAGTCCCAACTTGAGTTGGAAGCCAAAAAACCGTGTCGAGCAAAAAAAATAATATTCTGAGGTTAAATTATTAAACAACACACGTTAATCTGTGTTTTGATATAATTTTCATTGAAATTAAACCATAATTTCAACTTTGTCTCCGGCAGTTTAATTCATAAGCGCGTAGTCATACAATTTTCAGTCTCGCGTACGTAGTATTCATTGACTCGGACTGACCTGCCGCCATATTAATTAATTAATCCACTGTCAATAATCGATTACGAAAGTCACCTAAAACCTATCAAATAACAAGCTTGACCACCAACATTGTATAAAACATTAATATTTATTGATAATCTGAATTATATGTCGAAATTAAAATATTCATATCAGCGTATTTGACAACCACTGTCTATCGTACTTGTTACAAGTTGTCAGCCGATCGGCGATTCTCGATCAATTTTCCAATTTAAGAATAAAAGCATGTTAAGGTCGCATTTTTGTGGTTAGTTTTCACATATTTGATTCTTCAGAAATAATAATAGCTAGAATAAAAACAGTTTACATCCCTTTATCGTCAGCAATGTACGAAAACGAAAATTTCTTGCCACTAGAATCAAGGACCACAATGGAAATAAGGAAAATATTTTTCCTTTTTTGTGATATCCTTGGTTTCTAGTGCGCATTACATGGTTCTTGTATGTTTTGCTTTAATTATGCTTTGCCATGTTATGTACACTTTTTACCGAAATAAATCTATCTATCTATCTATCTTTCTACGTTTAACAATTTCGGACCGGTAAATTGTGTCCTTAATTACGTTCGGCCCTACCGCGTTAAAAACGGTATTAACCTATGACTGAGAAACGCCTTGCAAGCACACAATATAGTGACCAATGAGTGTTGTTTACGTATAAATAACGTAAAGTTGAAGTTTATATTCGTTATAACATAAAGTATGTACAGGTTAATACATTTTTTCACAGGTAATTGCTGCATGCCACATTAATTTATTTATAATATTAAAAAATCACTTGCCTTCAGATTTATAAATTTTATTAAATTCGCATCACGGTTACATCATAAAATAAATACACAAACACATGAATTATTTTTTTAACAAAACATGTCATTCTAAATTGAATTATAAGAGACTGTTTGTATAAAAGGGCAAACTGCATAATATATGCCCAGTCACAATTAAATAAAAAACACAACTGATATCAGACTGAAATGTGTTTATCTTACATATGATTTTATACGATTTGAATTTTTTTATTCTATTATTTTGAAATGGACTTTTACAATATGGGACTAACTATGTAACCAGTGAAAACATTCACTTTTATATTATTGGTTATTTATTTCTCATCTCAACCCCGAATCCAGTGACACGAAAAGAAAAAATAATTGTCTTGTCAGGATGACAACTTTGAGCCAAATTGATAGGACTTTGACGAGAATCAAGTTATCATTGTATAGACCTGTTAAATATCTTGCTTTGAGATAACTTTATTGTTTCTCATTGAAATAAGTAAAACATATAAAAGCTTAATGGGGAAATATTGTTTTATGTATATCATGTAACATTATTCTATCGGTGCATCTATGTTAAAAATTGTCATTTTTATGGTCAGGTTAATTTCACAAGAAATGGCCACACTAGTGTAAATCTATCATATAAAGTAGATCTAATTTGACTTTATCAAAGCTGTCAGTTTGGATCCTAATGTATTGCCGATTTAACATTTTACTAATTTTACCCCTAACTCCCCCAAAGTAATTGAAATAGATTCAAACCGTTTGCATAGAAATCAATATGATTTTAATAAATCTAATAAAATTTAACAGTTAAGATCTCGTTGGAATGCCGAGTCACTCAGCATTATGATGGAGAACCAAACTGTCTGTTTTTTTTAAACAAAATAGTAATTCGTTCTATAACGTACATCAGTTTAGATCTTGATTAGATGGCGAACTTATCGGCGTCTCATCTACATGTACATAGAAAATGTTTTCAAAGGTCAAATAAAAATTGAGCGATATTGAGAAAATGCATTTGCGTAGATGAAGAACAGTATTTATTTGATCTTGACAAACTGCATACGTGACGCAATTTTCAGACGGGATGATTTTCAAAAAGTATCATTGATTGGAGCCAGATCAGACGCCGAGTAACTAATCATTTGATATGAACCAATGCTTGGATCAATATCATACGCCGAGTTACTCAGGTCCAGGTCTACATAAATGATTCCATCCAGATCAGACGCCGAGTTTTTTTTATCGTTTATCGTTTCGTTTGCGTATCGTTTGCGCATCGTTTACACATGCGTACGCATAAACGTGAAAGAATAACAGTTTCTCCACTGTACAACACTTATGTTAACAATAATACATTACAACAATGTGGTGACACGATCTTATAAACCAAATATTGTACCAACTGCTGTAGCTTGTGTATTTAAAATTCGTTCGTTTGATATGTTTTCAAGTTTTCATACACTTGTCTGTGTAAGACATTAAACATTATATTTACTATGCTTCGTCCTATTACCGGTGGTCTAAATGTAACTGTGAATTAAAATAATTACATGACCGTTTGCATTTCGTCGGTGTCGTTCGAAAAGGACGAAAATGCACAATTCCAACTTTTCAGGAGACACAAAAAACTATTTTTCATGTCACTTTTTACTTTGCATATATGACCTTTGTGACCGGTCATATATTGAATAACAGCTAAATTTCAATTATAAAAAAAATATGATTTTGTATTATCTTTGTCGCATATTTCAAATGGTTTGCCTATTGCATTCAAATGGTTGAGATCATGGCTACTTACAGTCGAAGACAGACTCTAATGGTTTGTTATTATGTTGATGACACGACTTGTTTCACATCAGTATCCGGTGGTTTTTCATTGCATATACGACCTTTTTGACCGGTTAAATATTGGAACCAATCGAAATACAAGATTTGCTCATGTGACCATATCTGATCGTCTTTATTGGTTATCAATACCGATATTATCACATTCGAAGCAGGAAAATATATGTATTTGAAAAAATGAAAAATCCACAACGGCATTTTTTACAGAATTGTATATACGTCCTTTTCGAACGTAACCGACTATTTGCTTCCTTTGTTATTTTCATTTGCATGACTTTTTATTTACCACATTTGAACGCCAACACGGCAAGAAATCCCATCCCTGCAGTTTTATTTAATTTCAGTCGATACACACTTAAGGGTAAGGTCATTCGTTTGCATTATCGATACATCTCAGTCTTTCGATCATTCCACTCGCCACCACACAACTGCAACCCCAAAGTCTTCAGCACTTTCAGTGCTTTGATTATTTGTGACAGTTTAAACTATTTTCTTCCGTAGAGCAATTATTTAAAGGCGTAAAAAGGCATATTTATGGGGTAATGGGTTAAGTCTACACATTAAAGAGGCTTCAGAGTACTCTATGCCGTCTATGGGCCATGTTTTTGGCCTTAAAGAGACTCACAACCAGATTTAGAATTAAAAATAGTAATTTGTAAATATATTTGTTACCATTACTGATGAAAAACAGAAGAGTGGAGGAGTTTGGTCATGTGATTCCGTGCAAGCAGCGTGCCCCATAGATAGATAGTAAATATGTTGAACGCTTTTATAAGTGGGTAAGAATTAGTTGAAGATAAGAAATTCTGTTTAAAAAATTCATTCCAATAAAAAAATATTATTGGGCTCTGGTGGGATTCGAACCCGGGACCAGGCATGCGGGGCAGCAAGCAAAATAAGACAACCACTCAGACCACTCGACCTGTCGGACTATTTATATCTCTGGGATAGATTTAATGTACTTTACTTGTAGCGATGGGGAGTACATAATTCTGCCAGGATTTAGGTCCTCTTTCGATGCTATAGATCAATAAATATATTGATGGAAAATATCTAAAAAATTAAGATTTGAAGACTTTTCTTGAGGGTGTTTTTAGACCGATCATATTTTTCTAATGGAAGATGCACGATAATGCTACACATTTGGTTTTATTTAAGTATTTTCTTTTATTTAAATGCAAATAAACCATTTGCTTGCACATCACTTTAATATAATTAGTGACTCAAGTTTAAGTTCTTACCATTTGGTGGATGACTGGATGTTACATATGTAACAGCATGAATGTTGTACCGACCAAGGTTACCATCCTTCCGTGACCACCAACGCAATTCAACATCGTTGTGATTTTATCCGTCTGCCACCTTTTGTATTTTCTGAAAAATAAATTTGATTTAAATCAGTGATGAGTTTTGAATAGTCATGACGAGTCCCTTGGTTGCAAATTATACGGCATTGAATTTTTAAAACCTCTTTGACATTGCAAATTAAAAGAGTAGATCTATACATGAACTCTCAGGACAAAAAGCCCAACAAAACAAACTTTTTTCCCCCTTAAAAACACAACTTAACTCTTTGAACCCTAGTCACGCATATATGCATCATTTGCAAACAGTGTACCTGTGTGGAGTACACTTGTCCTATGCAAACAGAGTAGACCCTGATCAGAGGGCTCCTTATGAGCCCTCTGAACACAGTGTTTACACTGTCATTTTGACATATAAGCTAAAAATCAATCCATAAAAGTCAAAAATAGACTGAACTAAATTGAAAACTAGAATTGTCCATTTGAGGTTTCAGGGGAAAGGGTTAATGTAGAATCTACATTTGAATTTATACACATCATAAATTTCCAAAAAAGATGTTGAATTCTAGTGTAAAAGACTTTATAGGATTCTACGACTTATTGATACAGATAGTTAGATCTGATCTATAATATCATGATTATTGAATTGTTATACACAAAACTCGCTCAAGAAATTGAATCTTCATGATCTTATATCATATAAATATTGTTTCAAAGTTAGCCTAAATGGACGAATATACACATGCCGAAACGGACATGGGCCGAAACATCTACTCTCGCGGAAAAACTCTTTAGCTGTCCAGTTTCCATCAACAACAAAATAGCGTGAGTTCGCACAATGCCGACATTAATTTAATAACAATAACTTCTTAGCAGACTCGGTTATTAACTTAATATTTATGATAATTCTTGCTCGTTAAAAAAGTTGATCGATTCAGAATCGGGTTCACCGTTAGTCTACATCTGTAACAATTGCTGCAATTTAAAATACATGAACGTTTATATTATGTCATTTTGGCTTCTTACCACAGTAAACTATGATCAGTGTCGCAGATTTCGTGATTTGTGCAGTTGTTGCTAGCAAATTCCTTCCCTCAGGAGATCCGTCTGCAACTTATAAACACGCGCGCATTCGGAAGACTCTGTGATAACCGCTAGGGCTAAAGCGGTTTGCCTATAACACGAAATGGAAATATTTCGGCGAAATGGACGGAATGGAATATAACGGCGAAATGGAAATTCAATATACGAAGTTCGTTTGTAGATCTACTATTTAAATAAAGGATATAGATTCTAGACATCTGAAATAATATGGGCATAAACAATTCTAGATCTATAAATTAATGATAATCTTTAGAGATAATATCCTTGAGTCTCATACAGTAAATCATCTCATTCAGTTTTATCATCTTTTAACCTTGGACCCTCCGTCACACATTGTACATACCATTAATATATTTTGGTGCGAGTATGCTGCAGATTGCGGCCCTGCACGACATGAAGAAGAAGAAGAAGAAGAAGAAGATCAGAACCTTTCCATATTCCCAGAAGCCTCACAAAAACGTTATAATATAGCGTGTGTGATCTGCTTACGTCTTTGCAAACAGCGGTTCCAGTTTGGTATGAGATGTGCCCAGTATCTAACAGAAAAAATGCTTATAAAAAAAAACATTAGTGAAATTTTGAAGAAAATTAGATCTATATTTAATTCTCGTATTCTCGGAGTTTCTCATAACATCGGAGCTTATAAAAACGGATGAAATGGACATTCCGGACATCCGGAAATATGTCAACCCATAAAAATCAATTTGATTTGAATTCTCCTTTTTCGAAATTTCACATGTTAAACCTGTTCATATAATGCCAATTTGTTTGATGTTTAAAGTTTCTAAGTCTTTTCTAAACTCAAATCTCATGTGAGAAAACTTTGTAATATCATTTAAACTCCACCCTGCTGCATTGCATTATGAGGAAACCTGCTTACCTCAGATTCCTAACGTGTGAATTTTTTCACATGTGAAACATTTCTCAGGTGAAAATCTGAGGTGAGAAATAACTTTCACATGTGATCATGTTGATATCTAACATCTTCACGTGAGAAAAATGTAATTTGCATACATTTCTCATGTGAAACTAACCTATTTCACATGTGAATCACATGAGATTTGGTTAGAAAACTCTGTACGGGAGATCTAAGACTGCGCTGCTCGGTACATTTGAAAAGTTCGGATGGCAAAACACTGGGGACGAAACGAGGAAGAAATCGGGGCGCAAACATCAGCCGAATGTTTCGTACGAACGGTGCGAAACGAACAGGTATGAAAACGACCTGCCCGATCCCTGGACCGTTACGGATCTTGATCTTGATTTGATACAGTGTTACGTCTTTCGACAATTTCACACCGCGCATGTGTCATAATTTTGTTTACATATTTGTTTTTTTGATTTCATTTACAAAAGATAGAGTAGAATCTTTTTTGAAGTCGAAGGAAATGCTTTCCACGAGACCTTTGCCTATAAGCAATCCCAATCTCTCACAGTTCTAGGGAAAAAACTAAATTTGTAACTATTTGTTCTAGCATAAATATGATTATAGTGATATTTATGCATGTTTTTGGTTCTACGTTTTGGGGATGATAGATTTTCAGTTGGTATTTTTGCTTGTTCATTTAGACCTTTGAAAAACAATATTATCCTACTTCTTTTTCTTCTTTGCATTAGTGGTTCTAATTCAAGGTCGTCTAAAAGCTTGGTCATAGTACCTGGTACATACACATAATTTGATGTAATGAATCTTACTGATTTCTTTTGAACATGTTCTAATTTATCTTGTAAACCTGATTGATGTGGATCCCATGCCGTACTGGCATATTCTACTACTGGAATTCTATAACGGAATTAATCGAGTTATTTCTTCAATTCCTTTTTTCGATTAATTATTTATTCTAAATTCTTTTTTCAAACGGTATATAAAAGATACCAGATATACTAAACAGCAAATATAACATCATTTTTAGATGAATTTAATATTTTCGAAAAAAACTTCCGGGTTCCGTTTAATGGTTGTTTCAACATTGATATAAAATGCATAGATATTAATAGAACACGTCTGATTATTACATTTTGCTAGGTCAAGTCTGTTCCTCAGACATATATGCACTGTTTCTTGTCACCCATATTACAGGCAGACAGTATCCTGATTATTATATGTAACTTTCCTGCAACGTATCTTCTTTTCCTTGTCGAAGTTGAAATCCTTTGTTGTGCTATTGTTGCTAAGAGAGATTTACGACCGGGGAGCACCTGCTTTCAGAAGGGTTTTCCGTTTTTTGTTTTTACATACGGTATACGTACATATATTAAAATACCCGGTGTATCGGTAATTGGCATTAAAGTAGTTCCTAAATAAAACAAAAACGTTGACACGGTTATAGCTGAAATGTAACAAATTAACGTTGTTAGTTTTAAATACTTTTACATAGTCTTTATTGATATCACAATAAATGCATTGTATCATTAAATTCCGCTATTCAATTATAATCCGTCTAACTGGTACCAAGTCACTTCGTACCATACCCCATTTCGGACCATGCGATTACGTTTGCGCTCAATGGATTCTTCCCTGCTGATATAGTCTATTAGTCCATTTTTGATGTCAGGGTTGCCTGGTCTGAATTTTCACTTTCGTTTTGTTCAGCGGAGCTGCCTAATATCTATTTAGACCTACATTTTTATTTAGACAAACATTTCAATTAACCAATCATATTTTATCAGAAATTTAGAATTAAGAGCACCTGTTGAAACTGAATTGTCTGATTGGATAGTAGCCAGGGCTCCAGATAAGAACATTATTTCAAAACTTAAAAACTTTATTTGTGCATTAAACCCTATGGTGTCCTACTCATTTGAATTGTCTCTTCGGGACGATAAAATGAGTGGTAACACCATAGGGTTTGGTGATGAAATGAGTGAGAAAATGTTAGATTTGTTCAGTTTACTCCCTCTTAGCTGGAGCCCTGATAAACTGAAGCCAGTGCTACTGGTCTAATTGTGAGACACAGTGCAGTGTTTACTAATACTGAGCTGATGACATCATGCTTCTATTTTAAGATTATGACAATTTGTCTTTCTATAGATAGACAGTGGTACCTCTAAGGTGTTTTGTTACGGTTTACTACCAATTTATTTAATTGTTAACTATTTGTACAAATTTACCATACATTGATAGCAATATAATAAATGGCCTCGAGTGAGTTAAACACAATTGTGTTGTTTCATCATTTATTCACAAGAGTGAGGTGTTATAGAACTGTTGTTCTGTAAGGGCATGCACAGTTTATTTAGTTATACATGTAGTTTGTTTCAAGAAACTCCCCATGAATGAAGTTTAATATATAGAACAGTAGTTTAATCTGAGGATCTCCTACCAGTAGCTAGGATATGGGTTATATTATTGTTTTGCATTTCTGTACATTTATAGTTTTTTAGTCAGCGTTATAGTTATCCTTGAATGTGTATTTTTTGCTTTTCAATCCAAGATATTACAATTCTTTGAAAAAACCCAATTTCATACAATTTTGCACACCCATCTACAGCATGAATTCCACCACCCATTCCGCTGAATATCTTTTTTAAAGATATTTCTTGTTTTACATTGAAAGCCCTGTCAGCAAACAGTATATACTATGACAGGGCTTCCATAAGTTGACATAAAAAATCCTAAGATTTCCAAATTTGGATTTTTCAAGTGCAATTTTACGAATAGTACCCTTTCTCCAACGCCTGTTTCTAGTTTTGTTGACATGCGACTACTCAAAGCATGTTGTAAGTAAAGCAGAATGCGCCTTAAGGTGCATTCTGCTTTGCTTTCAGTCTGCTTTAAGCTTCTATGAACTAGAAAAAAAATCCGAAGATTTAATAAAAATCCGGAGAAATGGCAGCCCTGCTCTGACCAAACGCCGCATTGTACAGGATGCGCCACCCTGTGATCTCGATCCCGACTGATAGCCAACATTATACAGTGGAACCCCTCCAAACCGGAACCTCTATACATGTATACCAGAATTCTCTCTAAACCGGAATAAAATGTGGTCCCGTTTCCAACCCTTCTCTTTTTAGCTCACCTGGCACGTAGTGCCAAGGTGAGCTTTTAGGATCGCTGGATGTCCGTCGTCCGTCATCTATCTGTCCGTCCGTCCGTCCGTTCACAATTGTTCGTTAACACTCTAGCAGGTTCAAATCTCATTAGATCTTAATGAAACTTGGTCACAATGTTTGCCTCAATGAAATCTAGGTCAAGTTCGAATGTGGGTCATGTCCGGTCAAAAACTAGGTCACTAGGTCAAATTATGGAAAAACCTTGTTAACACTCTAGAGGCTACAAATTTCACTGGATCTTCATGAAACTTCATCAATATGATTGCCTTAATGAAATCTAGGCCAAGTTCGAATGTGGGTCATGTCCGGTCAAAAACTAGGTCACTAGGTCAAATTATTGAAAAACCTTGTTAACACTCTAGAGACTACAAATTTCATTGGATCTTCATGAAACTTCATCAAAATGTTTGCCTCAATAAAATCTAGGTCAAGTTTGAATGTGGGTCATGTCCGGTCAAAAACTAGGTCACTAGGTCAAATTATGGAAAAACCTTGTTAACACTCTAGAGGCTACAAATTTCACTGGATCTTCATGAAACTTCATCAATATGATTGCCTTAATGAAATCTAGGCCAAGTTCGAATGTGGGTCATGTCCGGTCAAAAACTAGGTCACTAGGTCGAATCATCGAAAAACCTTACTAACACTCTAGAGACTACAAAATTCATTGAATCTTCATGAAACTTGAAAAAAATGTTTGTCTCATTGAAATCGAGGTCAAGTTAGAATGAGGGTCATGCCCGGTCAAAAACTAGGTCACACAGTGTACATGGTTACATGATTACCAGGTGAGCGATTTAGGGCCATAGTGGCCCTTGTTTAGCTCACCTGGCACGAAGTGCCAAGGTGAGCTTTTAGGATCGCTGGATGTCCGTCGTCCGTCGTCTGTCCGTCCGAGCGCACGAAAGGTCCTTTGTTGGGTAGGGAGAACAATAGATTCCATTCATTCCGTGATTGCCCTATTGTTATTGTTGGGTATTTAAGGGTACTGTTGGGTACTTTTAAACAAAAAATATACCCAACAAATGTCCAACTGTGAGAACGGACGTCTGTCCGTTCACAATTGGTTCGTTAACACTCTAGCGGCTACAAATTTCATCCGATCTTCATCAAACTTGATGACAATGTTTGTCTTGATGAAATCTAGGTCAAGTTTGAATGTGGGTCATGTCGGGTCAAAAACTAGGTCACTAGGTTAAATCATAGAAATACCTTGTTAACACTCTAGAGGCTACAAATCTCATTGGAATTAAATACATCCTTATCAGAATGTTTGCCAAATTGATATCTAGGTCAAGTTCGAATATGGGCCATGGCTAGTCAAAAACTAGGTCACTAGGTCAAATCATAGGAAAACCTTGTTTACACTCTATAGGCTACAAATCTCACCTTATTTTCATGAAACTTAATCAAAATGTTTGCCTCATTGATATCTAGGTCAAGTTTGAATATGGGTCATGTCCGGTCAAAAACTAGGTCACTAGGTCAAATCATAGAAAAACCTTGTTAACACTCTAGAGGCTTCAAATCTCATTGGATTTTAATGAAACTTGGTCAGAATGTTTGCCTAATTGATATCTAGGTCAGGTTTGAATATGGGCCATAGGTCACTAGGTCAAATCAAAGAAAAACATTGTTAACCCTCTAGAGGCTACAAATCTCATTAGATCTGAATGAAATATTGCCAGAATGTTTGCCTACATCAAAGCTAGGTCAAAATCTAATGTGGATTGTGTCTGGTCAGAAACTAGGTCAAATCATAGACAAATCTTGTTAACACTCTAAAGGTTGATTGTGGGTCATGTCCAGTCGTAATCTAGGTCACTATAGGTCATGTCTTACGTGGTGTACCAGGTGAGCGATTTAGGGCCATGGTGGCCCTTGTTAAATTACACCATATATACGCACTTTATACATTCATGAATATGTGTCATCAGAAATATTTTCTATATTCTAGTAGATGCATGATAGCTTAAAAGCAGGTTGAAAGTAAAGTTGAATGCGCCTTAACTGACTCTAGCTGAAAAAATAATGGCATAAAGCAGAGCTGCAGATAAGTTGAGTATTTCAAAATACTAAAATCTTTATTTCTGCATAAAACCCTATGGTGTCACTACTCATTAGAATCGTCTCAAAGAGACGATTCTAATGAGTAGTAACACCATAGGATTTGATGCTGAAATGAGTGAGAAAATGTTGGATTTGTTCGCCTTACTCCCTCTTATCTGGAGCCCTGTAAAGTAAACGTATACATGGTGATGTCTCTTATGTGAGTACTTTACGAATATATATAACTGAACAGTATGTGGATGGATGAGTTGAGTTTTACGGCAATGCGACACCGGCGGTAGTGGCCCAATGGTTACACCATTGGACTACGGTACCAGGGGTCGTGAGTTCGATCCCCCGCCGGACCAGCGGTCTGACTAGGGACATTTTTTTCTAAATCCCCGATGATGTACAGGAATGTCCTTGAGCAAGACATGTACCGCGAGTTGCTCCTCTCCACGCTGCATTTGACTAAGCCGTGCTCAATATTGTAGGCAAGTTTATTAATCTCTTTTTTATACATCAAAACTTCAGGGCTGCCATTTCTCCGGATTTTTCCTAAATCTTCGGATTTTTTTCTAGTACATGATAGCTTAAAGCAGGCTGAAAGTAAATCAGAACGCGCCTGAAGGCGCATTCTGCTTTACTTCCAGTCTGCTTTAAGTAGTCACGTATCAACTACACTAGAAACAGGCGATGGGGTGAAAGTACGATTCGTAAAATCGCACTTGAAAAAATGCAAATTTGGAAATCTTAGGATTTTTCATGTCAACATATGGCAGCCCTGAAACTTCACAACTGATTCTAGAAAAGTAATTGCCTACTGTCACCTACAGTTAACATCCAATTAACTCTTTGAACCCTAGACCCGCAAGTAGGTGTCCTTTTCAAACAGTATACATGTGAAACATGCACTTGTCCAATGCAAACAGTGAATACCCAGATCAGAGGGCTGGAGTCCTCTGATCTGGGTCTTCACTGTTTGTCCTAATGCGAAACATTGAGAAAAACAACCCTTAAAAGTCAGAAATGGACTAGACTAAAATGGAAACTGGGATTGTCAATTTGAAGTTTTAGGGAGGAAAGAGTTAACTAATACGAGGACTTCACAGCTGACTTTTATTTCTGTATCGACTTGAAAACAACTGATTCTAGCTGAAAAGTAATGACATACAGTAAACGTGTGCTTTTTAAAATTAGTTTGGATCGAAATCAGAGGGTGGGTTTCCTCCACCTAAACTATAGAAATAATTTAGTGTCCACTTTGGATCCAGATCAAAGGGTTGGTTGCCTCGAGGTAAACTAGATAGTTTTGGTAACCAGTTCTGATCGAGATCAGAGGGCGTGTTGCCTCCAGTTAGTTTAACTAGATATAAATTCGGTAACCAGTTTGGATACAGATCAAAGGGTGGGTTGATTCCAACTAAATTAGATATGATTTTGTCAATCAGTTTTGATCCAGATCAGAAGGTGAGATTTCTCCGGCTTGAAGCTTAACTAGATTAGTAGATTTAATATTTGTAACCAGTCTGGATCCAGATACAACCAGCAATTTGCCCCCATCTTGTTCTAGCAGCTTAACTTAATTTGTAGCCAGTTTGGATCCAGATCATACGGGTCGGTACCGCTTCCTGGACTTCAATATGTACTCTATATAACTATTGTGGATAGGAGCCCGGGGAATGGTGTAGATCTTGCCCTCTATGATCCAGATCAGATGGTTGGTTACCTCCAGTTAACACATTAAACCCTAGCGACGAGTATACCCGTCATTTACAAACAGTGTACCTGTGAAGAGCACACTTGTCATATGCAAACAGGGTAGACCCCGATTAGAGGGCTCCTATAGGAGCCCTCTGATCAGGGTCTACACTGTTTTTCATTATGCAATATACTGTTAAAATCACCACTAAAATGGACCAGACGTAATTTGAAACTGAAATAAGATCAGAGGGTCTGTTACCTCCAGTTAAAGACTTTTCCTCAGTCCATTGAGGGACCACCAGCACATTGTTCTGGAGGTGTCAATGTAACTGTAAAGCACGTGCAACACAATCTCAGTTTACCTGGTGAGGTCCAGATTATACTCATGCTCTAGAGATTTTCAATGGTTATTTCTAACCAAACTATCAAATAAAAAGGTCCGGTCTCACATAAGACGATTCAATGGTTCAATATGCACAAGACCCATGCTTTTTGCAAGGAAATTGAAATAAATAATCTGGCAAGGCGTTATGACCAAAAGGTCGTCAGGAGATGTCTTTGAGTACTAAACTACATTGGAAACTCGATACTACGAACTCGCTTAAATCGATCCTACCAGTATTTCGTAAGTTGAATTTTGATACATAGATCTCGTTTAAGTCGAACATATCCGTATTTCAAAGCTAAATGTTTTAACTTTGAAATATGGTTATATTCGAACAAACACGAGTTCGTAGAATCGAGTTTTTACTGTATATAAATATTTGCAGATCTAACAAGTTTATAATACAGATACGAACATATAGGATCTGTCATGAGTCGATGTTTAAGACAGGCTGATCTCAAACGAGTCTAGAATTGAAATGTTATTAAGCGAGCCTTGGCGAGCTTAATAACTTTTCTATTCTAGACGAGTTTGAGATCAACTTGTCTTAAACATCGACGGGTGGCAGATTCTTTTTCTCACATTTTTTCTCACATTAGTTTACCAACGATTTTAAGCTATTCTTTTTAGCAATATGCATTTTTTGGAACCCCGGTGACGTCGTTATGAATAGTGACGTTATAGTGACGTCATCAAATTGATCTCACACATGTTGGAGATAAGGATATTCGTTAGTTGTTCGCTATAGAAAACAAAGGTAGTGAGAAAATGTCTTACTCAACACAGATGGTGTAGTTTTGATGTTTAATTAATCGTAGAATATAATTATGTAGATACATTACAGGGCTGCCATTTCTCCGGATTTTCCCTAAATCTTTGGATATTTTTCTAGAAGATGGTAGCTTAAAGCAGGCTGAAAGTAAAGCAGAATGCGCCATAAGGCGCATTCTGCTTTACTTCAAGTCTGCTTTAAGTAGTCACGTGTCAACAAAACTAGAAACAGGTTATGGGGTAAAGGTACGATTCGTAAATTCGCACTTGAAAAATGCAAATTTGGAAATGTTAGGATTTTTCATGTCAACTTATGGCAGCCCTTACATTATCAGGGTCTACAATCTCGTGACGTCATTGGGGCTGAAGGGGAGCTGAAAGTGCTCGATTCAAGTAAGTATTTTGCCGATTTCTTTGTTAATACTGGGCCGATCTTGACCAAATATAGATGGTACCACCCGCCTTACTGAGATATATCTCCGAAAAATACTCTCATGCGGCGAAATCCTTTATTTCAAACGCAATTTTGTACCAACCTCCGCGGATTACCGGCGTTGAGATGGGGCGTTGGGGAGAAAAACCTGCGAGTTGTATTGAAATGCACTTTAGGGGCACTTTTTCACCAATAAGATAACACTTTCTAAATGAAAAAATGTATACTTTACTGTTGCAAGCGTATTTTGACTGAAAATGGTGTTTTCGTTTGTGCAATCGAACATTTATGAATTGCGGTCGTTGGGGAGAAGGGGTCGTTGGGGAGGAAAACGCAACAACACTGGACTTCGTCTTGAGTTTGTGTTATCGGATATACATTATATAGCCCCAATATAGTTTATTATACGCTTATGATTGATAAGATACTAGTTGAGTGATTAAATAAAATTTAAATCAATATCGTAGCTTTATTTTATCCCCCTTCCTGAGTCTAAAATTGTGTAATAGTTTGGAGTCCCTGCTGTTCCCTCATATCGTTTTAATGGTATCTTAATCATGTAATGTTCGAAACAAATGTTAAACAAATGTGCGATTGAGTTGTATTTTTTCAGATGTCACCCACACCATATCTAACGTTGTGTTGGTCTTCTCTTGATAATACATGCAGTTGTATTTGCAAAACTGTGTGCTAACTTCGACATTTCTATTCGTAAATCATTAGTCCCTGAAAATTTACAGAAATTATGAACACCTGATGACTATTTATTAGCTAAAATTATACTTTAAATCACCCCTCTAATTCCGTGCATTAAGTCTATGATTTAGATATATAGGTTATAGTTTGGTGCTATGAGTTTAATGATTAAATCTGAAATATTTATTAATTTATGTCATCTTTTATCTCTTTTTTCAAATTAGGATCACTTATTTTACCGATTGAAGTAGCTCGAAATCTAGATCGAAATATTTCGTCTCAATGTGGGCTTTTCGACAGTCGCATGGGATTCAGTCCTATTCCACAAATGACGTCACACATCTTATCCGATTCATATAATTTACGGGAAAGTGCACCTAGCCAAAAATCAGTCACTGAATGTAAAACATTAACTAGATCTGTCCAAATACTGAGTGGTCTTGTATCCTCAAACCGATTAAAGCCAAATCGCCTGAACATAGGAAAGAACTCACTCATATGGGTTCTACCTGGCATGCTGTTTTGCAAATTAGGCTACAACTACATCTAGATAGCTAGTTTTAGTTGAATTAATATCAATATCGGTATCAAATTCTGGCGTTGATTTAAAAATCATTTCTATGAAAGTGTGAGTATGAGTGGGAGACAGATATTTGCAGGACATTTCTGGATTGCGATTGTTGTCTTCAGGTAAGGATGTAGGGTGTTGGGGGTAACATGGGGGAAGGGGGTAGATCTAGGTTTTCTGATTTGTTAAGGTAACAAAACAAAGACAAAAACGTTGTTAATGTAAATTTGATTCATGCACTTTAAAAACATAAAATTTAATCATTTTGGGTGCAGCAGACCTTTTGTGTTTGGGTTGGGGATCCTGTGAAACACTCTGGATCACGAGCTTTTTTTGTTTTTGTATTTTGTCCTCATGATTTTAGGCAGGAGACGAGACGCAGATACTGTGCGACACTAAATACGCCGTTTCTCTAACAAGTACTCCAGTGTTGTTGTGTTTTCCTCCCCAACGACCCCTTCTCCCCAACGACCGCAATTCATAAATGTTCGATTGCACAAACGAAAACACCATTTTCAGTCAAAATACGCTTGCAACAGTAAAGTATACATTTTTTCATTTAGAAAGTGTTATCTTATTGGTGAAAAAGTGCCCCTAAAGTGCATTTCAATACAACTCGCAGGTTTTTCTCCCCAACGCCCCATCTCAACGCCGGTAATCCGCGGAGGTTGGTACAAAATTGCGTTTGAAATAAAGGATTTCGCCGCATGAGAGTATTTTTCGGAGATATATCTCAGTAAGGCGGGTGGTACCATCTATATTTGGTCAAGATCGGCCCAGTATTAACAAAGAAATCCGCAAAATACTTACTTGAATCGAGCACTTTCAGCTCCCCTTCAGCCCCAATGACGTCACGAGATTGTAGACCCTGATTATGATATCATTGCAACATCACATGAGTTTGGAATTATGCATTACGGTTATCAACCCTTTCATGATCAATTGATACGGGAGATTTTAACTCCTTCACCGCTTTATTGTCGTCTGCTTCAGTATTTTTGTCTGAAAGACACGTTTCAAAGTTAGATTTAAGGTTGTATCAATTGTATGACTAAATAAATATCGATAAGAGTGTCAAACAGTCTGGGCCCTTGTCATGCAGACGCCAAGTATCAGGACCCAAACTGTTTGCAAACGCGCTTTAAGGCGTCATTGAGAGCGAAAGGGTCAAAATATTTTTAACAAAATAACATGTTTATAATTTATTAAATTATCACTTACAGTACTCCCTCCGTACAACGGCCCTCCCGACAACGACTCCCTCCTTACAACGACACCTGTCGCAGTTCCCTAAACAAGACATTTATATCCAAACTTTTCATGGCTGCAATACCGTCTGCTTAAAATTGTCGTCTGCTGTTTTTCTCGAAGTTACATAATGGACATTTTGTTAAAAAAACACCTTAACGACGAGTGACAAACAGCTTGAATCCAGATCAGACGCCGCTTAACGCGGCGTCTGATCTAGATTCAAGCTGTTTGCAAATGTAAGCCAATTTACCTCCCTACAAAGACTCCCTCCGAACAACGTTTGTCTCCCATTGGATGTCGTTGTAGAGAGGGAACGCTGTATTTTTTTTATTAAAAACCCTCTTATTAAATATATAATCTATTTATTAAGCAGAAGATGTTTTGGATGCGGTATTGGAAACAGTAACAGTTAACTGCTGTCCTTTTCAAGACGATTCCAATTTTAGATGTCACAAGACAGGATTAGATGGAGAATGGAATAATTATTGAAACTTTTATAATCTGACTTACGACCACATTTGTCATACGAAGTTTTATGAAACGGGTCCCAGATCGTATACAGTCGAACTTCGATATCTCAACTCGGTTTAATCGAACAAATCCGTATTTCAAATTTAAAACGTGGCTTAGCCACGTTTTAACTTTGAAATATGGGTGTGTTCGACTTAACCGAGCATGAAATAGTGCAGTTCATATGTCGGACTGTCGGATAGTTCGAGTTAAGCGAGTTCGAGATATCGAAGTTCGACTGTAGGTCGTTGTCGCTCCCTGGGCTTCTCTGTATGAAGTGCTTCCTGTCTACAACAACTCCCGATGGGAGAAAACTTAACCCATTACCCCATAGCATGTTTCTAATTTTGAAAATAGGTGACTACTTAAAGCAGGTTGAAAGTAAAGCAGAATGCGCCTTTAGGCGCATTCTGCTTTACCTTCAGCCTACTTTAAAGCTACCACCTGCTAGAATAAAGAAAATATTCCTTATAATACATTTTTTAATGTATAAAGGCTTGGAACTACTTTCTTCAGCGAAGGAATAAACTGAATGCGCTAAAAGGGCTTCTATCAGGTAAAGAATCACTAACGAGCTGAGAACGACTACACTTACATTTGTATTTAACAACTCTAAACCAGGGCCCCGTTTTATAAAAAACCTTACGACAAATGATGTCGTAAGTCAAAACTTTAAAATACATTTAAACGATTCCAAAAAGATATCACAAGACAGGATTAGATGGAGAAATAAATAATAATTGAGAGTTTTATAATCTGATTTACGACAACATTTGTCGTACGAAGTTTTATGAAACGGACCCCTGATCAGGAACCGCGTAACGCGGTGTCTGATTTGGATTAGAGCTGTTTGTCACTCGTCATTATCTTTATGTCAAAATGTCCAATATATACAGCAGACGACAATTTTAGGAAAACGATATTGCAGCAATGAAAAAATTAGACACAGGGTGTCTTGTATGGTGACTAGCGGCAACCGTTGTTGTAAGGAGGGATCGTTGTTCGAAGGGCCGTTGTGTGACAGGAACGTTATAGATCTCGATCCCTTTGATTTAGATTAGAGGATTGGTTGCCCCCAGTTAATTGCGAAACTATATAAATATTCGGGTACAGTGGAGAAAACGTAATTCTTTCCCAATAAACGCGTTTACGCTAAAACTATTATTTCCATTGCAAACAGTTTAAAGCCAGATCAGACGCCGGTTGACCCGGTGTCTGATCAGGCTCCAAACTGTTTGCCATTCTGGTAAAAATGAAAAGTCAGAATTGTCAACAAGTTGTCTTTTTCTACATTTTAATTAGTGTTTTGCGTTTGCGTTTCGTTTCCGTTTAAACGGGAAATAATAACGTGTTCTCCACTGTACCTGTAACAAGTTTATACAGGTACTGTTAACTCTGTGTCTGATCTGGATCTAAAATGTTGGAAATCAACTATGAGTGTAATCACTTTAGATATGGAGATATCGGCTCAAGCGCTATTTTAATCAATTAGCCTAATCATAATCTATTTAAAGTGCGATCGAAATATGTCGTGGCGTAGGAATACACAACTACGTTTACCTATGTAATATTCGCACCGTAAACAGTCGGAAAACAGTGTTTCCGATTTACCCGTCCACCCGAAACCATACACTATCCGGGTACTGGCAATCTATAAATACCATCAAAAACGACATGGTCTGACATCTAGCGACAAAAATCTCCTCTTGGTAAGAGAAGTAATCTTAACTGGGGGTCGTGGGATTTCATACCCTCGCCTTTTCGTAACCTGATTGTTGTTTTTTTGTGGTCATTTCGTATCCTTTCAAATCCAGTAGATCTAGTCATATCGAACTGGTTTGGGTTTTTTGTCATTTCGTACCCTGGAAAACTTCAAATGCACCTGCATATTTCATAAACAGTTTTAACTCATTATCCCCTGAAACTTTAAAATGGACAATTCCAGTTTACAATAAAGGCTGGTCCATTTTAGACTACTAATGGTTGTTTTTTTACACTATATTGCAAAATGACAAACAGTGAAGTACCTGATTAGAGGGCTCCTGCAGGAGCCCTCTAATCAGGGACTTCACTGTTTGCATTAAACCAATGTTACTCTTAACAGGTACACTTTTGGTAAACGACGCATATATGCGTCACTAGGGCTCAATGAGTTAATAGTTTTAACAAAATACAAAACATAAAGGGTCTATCGTATCTGCTTCAGAATTGCTAAAAGCTTAATTTCCCTTATGATTTGGTAATTATTTGAACAGCTGTTCAGGCCGGTAGGAACAGGGGCACCCCAATAATTTTGCAAATTATAGTAACCAAGCAATTTTTTTTTAATTTGTAATAAATAAACGCAAGAAAACGCTTTTCAGACGTTGTTTTTACGCAAAATTTAGCGCACAACCAAAAAACAAACCCAAGAGCCCCAAGGGGCATAATTCGCTCACCTGAGAATAGCTGACAAAAGGGAGATAAAACGATTTATGTCCAGGACGGGGTCATTTTTTTACCCGAGGGGCATACTTTGAACACTCTTGATAGAGGACCTGTAGATGATGTTATGTACCAAATATCTAAGATCAGGGTACTAGGGTTTTAGACAAGAAGATTTTTTAAAGCTTCCATTGAAAAAATCTATTTTTAGCTCCTGTGACCTATACATATGCAACAGACTAAAAACCATTTATGTAAAACTGTGAGCCCCGGGGCGGGGCTAATTTTGACCCCAGGGGCATAATTTGAAAAAACTTGATAGAAGACCTGTATATGATGCTATGCCAGATATCTAAGCTCTAGCCCTTGTAGTTTTTGACGAGAAGATATTTTAAGTTTTTATAGAAAAAATCTATTTTAGCTCCTGTGACCTAGATATGCAACAGAATGGAACCATTTGAAGAAAATATGTATTTAGGATAATTAGAAGTGTCACCATACCGAATATCAAAGCTCTAGCCATATTAGTTTCAGAGAAGAAGACGTTTGAAAATTTCACTATATAACTCTATGTAAAACTGTGACCCCTGGGGCGGGGTCAATTTTGACCCCAGGGACATAATTTTAACAAACTTCATAGAGGACCTATAGATGATGCTATGTGCCAAATATCTAAGCTCTGGCCCTTGCAGATTTTGAGAAGAAGATTTTTTAAGATTTCCTTATTTTTTCACTTTGGTTGCCATGGCAATCAGAGTTCTGCATTGTTTTTAATTCTTTGAACACATTTGAAAGAGCTTGACCCAAGGAACATTTCTGTAAAGTTTGGTTGAATTCTGTCAAGAGGTATAGGAGGAGATGTCATTTGAAGCAATTGTTAACAACGATGCACGACGACGGATACAGGGCCATCCCAATAGCTTACCTTGAGCCTTTGGCTCAGGTGAGCTAAAAACAACCCTAAATAGCCTAAAATGGACCAACCTTTATTGCAAACTGGAATTGTCCATTGAAAGTTTGAGGGTATAATGAGTTTATACTCAAAACTGACAAACTACTTTCTAGACATGTTTAAAGGAAACTATTTTCTGCAGCAAGGTCTCTGACCTAACATACTGGGTCTGGTCAGATTTAACGTGGCAGAACTATCCGCCTGAATGATAGAGCCATAATCAGATGGATCTGCCACGTTAAATCTGACCAGACCCAGTATGTTAGGTCAGAGACCTTGCTCGAGACATTGGCCATCCAACCGCTGGAAGTTATTCTTAGAGCGAACAGACTACGTTGGTTTGGACATGTGGAAAGAAGCAGTGGACCTATCAACACATGTAGAGATCTGAAAGTGGCCAGTCAGAAGAAAACCGGATACCCTAAGAAAACCTGGAGAGAAACCATCAGGCAAGACCGCATAAAGTGGCAGATGGTGAAGGTGGACCCCCACAACCCTGACCACTGGAGACGATGTATAAAGACCGCCAGACAACGCCGAACCCCTGACGAAGGGAACACAGATGCTAAACTAGGATAGTGAGTGATTGAATGAGGAGGAATAAATTAACAGGGTTAACAGGGATATTAATCATCAATGGGGTAATGGGTTAATCAATTCTGACGAACTACTTTCTAGATATACAAGTTTCACTTTATTTACAATTTCTAATTACAAATTCTTCTTCCGATTCTCAGATAAATTTCATACGGTCGAACTTCGATATCTCGAACTCGCTTAACTCGAACTATTATTTCATGCTCGGTTAAGTCGAACATACCCGTATTTCAAAGTTAAAACGTGGCTAAGCCACGTTTTAACTTTGAAATACAGCTATATTAGACTTAACAGAGTTCGAGATATCGAATTTCAACTGTAAGTGATGATATCACTTTTACAGTGACCATATCATTTTTGTGACATCACGTCACACTCACGGCATCTTTTGTGAAGTGGCACGTAAACAATTAATGTTGTGTGTTTTCTCTGTTAAAAGCTCATTAAAATGTATATACCGGGTAATAAATAGAATAATCAATTCCTTTGGATGGATATGAAAAATATATCACTTAAATGGATTGTTATCTCGTTAAAAAAACCGTCCTGTGGACTCGTTTTTTAAACAGATAACAAACGAAACTTGCAGGCGACAATTTTAAAGGAGTCGATATTTTAGCAGGATAAGGGTTAAGAATATAGAAAATCTATGTATGTAATACTTTAATGGAAGGCCTCATGGAGGATTAGTCATTAGACTAAATGAGTTAGCCTTGTTAAATAAAGTCATTCATTCATACCATTGGAGCGATATATTTTTCATATGACATGAGCCTGCATTCCTTCTGGGGGGAAAATGTTCTTTATTTAACCCATTTTACGCGGGATACAGTTACACTTTTACTAGTTTTAACCTCTAGGCAAACAATTTTGATCTCAGTGTGGGGCCTGATCTGAGATCAAAACTGATTGCAGCTAAGTCTATATTCTATCAGAAACTGCAAAAATCTTTTGCAAATATTTGAGTTATACCCGCTGCAGACGACATTTTAAAATGGCGCCAAATAGTACCCGGCATACAATGGGTTAAGTAGCTACTGTAAAAGTTTAGATGACGGATATTCATATTGGGCGGAGGTTATGAATATTCATCAGAGCTGCAGATAAGGGGAGTATTTAAAAAAATAAAATCTTTATTTCCGCACTTAACCCTATGGTGTTACTACTTATTAGAATCGTCTCAAAGAGACAATTCTAATGAGTATTAACACCATAGGATTTGGTGCTGAAATAAAAGAGGAAAAGTTGAATTTAGTCAGTTTACCCCCCCCGACTTATCTGGAGCCTTGAAAGGGTTAACCAATTACCCCATACCCAGTTTCTGGTTTTGAAGACAGATGACCACTTAAAGCAGCTTGAAAGTAAAGCGGAATGCACCATGAGGCGCATTCCGCTTTATTTTCAGCCTGCTTTAAGCTGTAACGTATGTCATACGTTGATATATGCAAATGAGGCTTCCCTAACCATTGTAGGTTGGGAAGTGAGTCAATTATAAAGCGCAACAAACATCACTTGGTGTGAGCTTAAGCTTTGCACCGACGGAGTTTGTTGTTTCTGGGTCACTCGGTTTGCACGTTACAAATGGTGGCAGCGGATAATGACAACTGCCAGACTGCCAAACCCACGATTCTCCCGGGTCCATGTCTCGGGACGAGACTTCTCGGAGGGGAGAGTAATCGTACGTAGGTATATGCAAATGAGGCTTCCCAAACCGTTGTATGTTGGGAAGTAGAGTGCATTATATAGCGCAACAAACATCTCTTGGTGTGAGCTTAAGCTTTGCACCGACGGGGTTTGTTGTCACTCGGTCTGCACGTTACAAAGCTAACATCTGCTAAAATTAAGAAAATAATTTTTATCATACATATTTATGACTGTACAACTTGGAACTATTTTCTTCAGTGGAGGAATACATTAAAGGTGTTAAAAGTCGTATTTATTGGGAAATGTGTTAACCTCTAATGCCTAACAACAGGTGCAGTTGGGTGACATATAACAAAAACGGGCTCGGACGGCTTCTGTTTATCAGCCTGTCTCTCATGCCACGTCATTCTCCGTGGAACCTCCTTGGTTGTCACGGAAACAGAACCATCTCCTTTACATACAGTCTCTGTGACGAGTTTAGTCTTCATGAGTTCCATGCGGCCGTACCGCGACTTACACCCTTCAGGTACACTGCCCGCAGCTGCTATCAACTTAAACTTGTCACTTTCATATTCGCGTTTGTCGATCACCACTTTCTTTCTCCGACGGTATGCTTCGTTTTTGCGTTCTTCTTTCGTTCTCATGAGTTCTGCATATTCGTATGGATCCATTTGAGGTTTTCGTGGCCGACCTCTCTTTCTTTTCACAGCATTTTGTCCAGTGAATAAAGCAGGGCGTTTACTGGTACGGCCCGATCTTGTCACATTTGGAACTGACTGCTCGACGTTTTCAAGCACGACTTGAGCTTCTAAACTGTCGTCAGAATATTCGTCAGACATATCTGCATCGCTTGAATACTCGTCAGTTGTTCCCGTGGCACAATCAATTGTCTTATTCACACCATAAAGGGATTTATTGACATTCACTACTTTACTTGCTTGGCTCCAACTAACCTGCTTGCGAAGCACAGTTTTCCCCCAACTTTGTTCTTGTGCTTTGGCAACACTTTTCACCTTGTTATTTCCTTTAAACAAAGTTGGATCAATTTTTTTCTCTTTCTTTAGAGTAACTACTCCATTATCGCGAGACACGATGAGGAACGGATCTCTGTCTTTCTGCAGTGCCGGGGCCGTGTCGACAGCATTTTTCATCACATGACCTCCGGACAATTCATTCGCCTTTTCAACAACAATATCTGGTAGCTTCATCTGTTTTGACGGCTGTCCTTGTACGATCTCGTATATATTCTTTGACGCCGACACGGATGAGGTACTAGGCAAGGACTGGGCTTCCCCAGATTGGTTCTCAGCTTGCACAGGCCCGATTAAATTCTGCACATAGTTGCTGGCAAACGTTTCAAACTCGTCTTGGTTCCCCTTTCCAGTCTGGCTGGTCTCACTGTCCTGATACCCTGTATCCACTGGTTCCTCTTTTACTATTCTGAATGGCCTGGGCGAATCAGCATTCTCCAAATCTGGTAAAATAAATAACTCTGAATAGTCATTAAGAAACTTAAGTGTTATAAGAATCCACCATGAGTGTCAATGCAGGGCTGCCATAAATTGATAAAAAAAATCCTAAGATTTCAAAATTTTCAATTTTACAATCGTGATCTTTCGAATTATACCTTTTACCCATAGTCTGTTTTTAGTTTTTAAGACACTAGATGCTTAAAACAGGTTGAAAGTAAAGCAGAATGCGCCTTAAGGCGCATTCTGCTTTACTTTCAGCCTGCTTTAAGCTACCATGTACTGGGGAAAAAATCCGAAGATTTAGGAAAAATCCGGAGAAATGGCAGCCCTGTCAATGTATGACAGGAATATCCATACATTAGGTATACAGTAAAACCTCTCTACAATCACCACTAAAATAAATGCTAATTAGATATATAAAAGACAGGTGACAGCTTAAAGCAAGGTGACAGTTAAACAGAAAGCTCCTTTAGGAGCTTTCTGTATAACTGTCATCTTGCTTTAGGCTGTCATCTGTCATAAACAAAAAATAATCTACACAATTTAGTGACCGTTATAGAGAGAATTTACTGTAGCTCCAGATAAGGGAAGTATTTCAGAAGCTAAAATCTTTGTTTCTGAATTAAACCCTATGGTGTCACTACTCATTAGAATCGTCTCTTTGAGACGATTCTAATGAGTAAGAATTCTCTTTGAGACGATTTTAATGAGTAGTGACACCATAGGATTTGGTGCTAAAATGAGTGAGAAAATGTTGGATTTATTCAGTTTACTCCCTCTCATCTGGAGCCCCCATTAGGCCAGAAAATTTATCCAGAATTATGTGAACTTTCTGAGCTGATGGGAAGACATTCTCTATTTTCTGACCCAAGGTTGGGGGGGGGGACCTGTAGGTGATGCTATGTGCAAAATATCTAAGCTCTGGCCTTTGCAGTTTTTGACAAGAAGATTTTTTAAAATTTCCTTATTTTTTCACTTTGGTTGCTATGACAACCATTGTTTTTAATTCTTTGAACAATTTTGAAAGAGCTTGACCCAAGGAACATTTCTGTAAAGTTTGGTCGAAATCTGTTAAGCGGTATAAGAGGAGATGTCATTTGAAGCAATTGCTAGCGCAAGACGGACAACGACAGACACAGGGCCATCCCAATAGCTCACTTTGAGCCTTTGGCTCAGGTGAGCTAAAAACTAAAATCTTTATTTCTGGATTAAACCCTATCGTGTCACTACTCATTAGAATCATCTCTTCGAGACGATTCTAATCAGTAGTGACACCATAGGATTTGGTGCTGTAATGAATAAGGAAATAGGATTTGTTCGGATTACTCCCTCTCATCTGGAGCCCTGGCCCCGAGGTTATAAAACTTAAAACGAACTCTGTGCTCAAATCTCAGAACTATTTTTTGTATCCCCAACACTGCCTTATCACTAGCTGACAGAGATGTCTGGTACCCAGTGCTACTTACCGTTGTTGCTGTAACTGCTGAGGTAGGTCTTACAACCTTTTTCTGCCTCAAAATAGCCAAGCTGGCTCGCTGTACTCTGAAGATCTTGAATCTGGAAATAGTAAAACAGAGATCCAGATAAGGGGAGTATTTAAAAAAAATAAAATCTTTATTTCTGCATTTAACCCTATGGTGTCACTACTCATTAGAATCGTCTCGAGGAGACGGTTCTAATGAGTAGTAACACCATAGGATTTGGTTCAGTATGAGTGAGAAAATGTTGGATTTGTTCAGTTTACTCCCTCTTATCTGGAACCCTGAGTAAAGCAGATCTCCAAAATTGCTGAACAATTACAATACTCTCTTTTCACGTCTTAACCCTTTGAACCCTAGTCCCGCATATAGGCATCCTTTTCAAACCGTGTACATGTCAATAGTACACTCATGGGTGAAAGTTTTCCGTATTGTGACGGAATTCCGTATTTCCGAAATTGCCGAGGGTCATTTTTCCAGAACGTGTAAATCCGTTGAGAAATTCGGGGGGGGGGGGGGGGGGGGCAGGTTCAGAGGATGTCTTTGTCGGGTAAGATTGAAAAAACAAAATCGAAGGTGATTTCGAGAGCTGTCAAATTAGTTGAAATTACGGTGTCAATGTTCGCCAATGTTATCGTTCGGCCCTATCGTTCGTCGTACTATAACGGTGACGGCAAAATCCGAGTGAACCAAAACAAATTGGACTGGTTGCCGAATTAGGTTGCTACACGCACGCGGACAGCGTTGAAAACACGGAAACCAGTCTCTGACCAAACATTTCCGTAGTTGATTTCAATAATATGACAGGCATGCTTAAAATAACGAGGTTAGCAAATTTATGAGGGGGCTGTTTGTGATTTTGATCTTGTTGCCGATAATTATAATTTTCCGTAGTGCTTCGAAAAACTTCTTTTGGAAAATCTAAAATCTCTTTCTTCGGAGTCTTACTAGGCGCTCATTGTTTTATGAATCATCCGATTACCAGACGCTAAACTATATCACGCGGAACGCTTCGTGTTTTATCGTTGGTGCATCAAAATGCAATTAGCTCATTTTGTCACCAGTTTTCGCGAATTTAAAATACCGGCGTATCTGTCAAATGCAGCTGAATGGTTAACTTTAATGAAACGCGAACTAAACAAAATTAGGAGATTGAATAGGAAATTCGGATGAAAATCCGATTTTATTATAAAACAAGTAGCTTACTCAGTTACTGAAGTATTAATGTCATCTTTTTTAATTTTTCACATTACATATTATAATTTATTGGACTGTTAAACAATCCGTTTTCTATGGCTATAAAGTATTGAAAAGGTATTTTAATAGCATTCTTATCATTAAAGTAATTGATAGTAACCATTCCATTCATTAAGTAAAGAAATATTGATCTGATTTGGGTAACCCAAGATTAAAATTTAGTCTAGCATCACAGCTTTGAAACAGTTTAGAAAAATCAAAATGTATAAAATTGAACCACTAAAATCATTTTTAGGGAGGCCTCTTGTTCCATCAACTATGGGAAGGCTTCTCTCTCCCATCATAGCCTACTGCTTTAAATTTTGTGCCACTTGGTTTTAACTTTCTGAAAGCAAATTGAACATGAAAATGAGAGCTAAAATAAACTCACACACAGATCACGGTTAGAAATCGTTTATCAAGGAACCATTTATCAATCAAATAAAGTAGACATGGCACAGAGGTAAGTTATTTACCTTATGAGTAAATCCTTTGAGCAGAGAGAGGGAGGTATTTTCATTAGGATAAGTGAAATGCCTATCCCCACCCCTCTGAAATGTCATGCCTTTAAATGTACAAAACTTTAGAATGGCCTGTACAAATAATACTGAAAAAATATTTCTTAAATATATTTATAGGGTAACCCAAGTCTTATGCCATTTTTAAAAAAATCGTTTTATGAGGCGGAAGTATGTGGTCAGCACCTGCCCCTTCATATATATAATCATACACCTATGCACTGGTCTGTATAAATGAAATATAGGTGTCAAAACAGGATCAGACAGGACTGGGTGTTTTCTGTGACAATGGTTTTTAGTATCTGTACGATAGTTTAACTATATTCAACTGAAAAGTACTGACAACAATGATTTATTTGAATAGTCTAAACTGTTAACTGAAAGCAAGGGCCAGTTATGAATTATATGTACATCTATCCTGTACGAACAGTGTAGACTAAGATCAGAATGTTCCCATCAGAACCTTCTGAACGGGATATGTACAGTATCCTTGCAAAAGCTTATACAACCAGAGTCAGTTTTTATGGTAATGCTTGACTGGAAATAGAGTATGTTCTAAATGTTTTGTATTGGATCTAGTAATACATGTCATAATTTTTAAGTGTCAGTAATACAAAATCTTATACATTCAGCTTTATAAAACAGTATAATGATAGAAAACCTAAATACCATCTCATATTTTTCTCCCTTGGAGCTAACTCATACATGGACCTAACTAGAAACATATTTTTGTGGCCTTACAATGATAATTGTAAAAGCAAAGTGCTTATAATTTACTTTGGAGTATAACAGTTTGCTGAAAGCAATTTCCATCTTTTGTTAAATAAAATCAAAATTAAGATTTATTTTTCAATCCTTGGAAAACATTAATGCTTATGACCAAGAAAATTATTTTTATATTTTTCTATTGCTTGTCATTTTCAAACAATTTTCAAACAGTTTCAGACCTTAAAAATGCTTAAAACCCAGGAGCTTCCGGGGGCCTCTGGCCCCCTGGTCCCCCAGCCAGGGCCTTGCCCTGGACCCACTGGGGGTCCTGGCGGCCCCCAAGCCCCCAGCATAGTTTTCAGTATTTTCAGTTTTGCCAACTTTCACCCATGTACACTTGTCCTATGCAAACAGTGAAGACCCAACATTGACAAAAACAACCCTTAAAAGTCAGAAATGGACTAGACTAAAATGGAAACTGGAATTGTCCATTTAAAGTTTTAGGGAGGAAAGAATTAACCAAAACCTTGTTGTGACTACTCAGTAGAATGGTCTTGAAGAGTTGTCACGTCACACTTACAGACTTTCGCTATACGTGTATGTAATATTTCAACACAGCGGTTGTCAGAGTGAGCGCATGCGCTTTGCCACACAGTCATACACTTGCATGTGTAGCTGCTTAAATCAATTAAAAAAATCCCATATTAGACCGCATATATCTTGTTTCTTTACTGTTAAAATCGCTTAAACTGATAACAAATCTGATATTGTGAGAAGTGTGTATCGTTTCGTGTTGGAATACGGATCTACTCGCTTTGGTAAACCAGCGAAGTGTATATCGTTCACATTCAGTTTCCAAAAATAACATGTTTACCATGAAAAATCCAATGTTACATAAACTTTATAGGAAAATTGTCTGTTTCTTGGTAAAAATTTGATTACATATTTACGAAAAGCCCAAACATACCCCTTCTTTATTCCTATATCAAAGGGGAGTAATTTGGTTGAATTCGAGACATATTAATAGAAGTTGTCTTTCATGTCTTGCGAAAATGGCTGACTGAAATGGTAGAGACATAAAGGAAGAACCCATTACTCCATTAATACGCCTTTTTACGCCCATTAAAGTTTATTCCTCCACTGAAGAAAATGGCTCCAATTTATAATATGATGTCATTAATATGCACCATAAGATATATTGTCTATATCCTATCTGATGGTAGCTTAAAGCAGGCTGAAAGTAAAGCAGAATGCACCTTAAAGGTGCATTCTGCTTCACTTTCAACCTGCTTTAAGTGGTAACCTGTCTTCAAAACTAGAAACAGGTTATGGGGTAATGGGTTAAGCAACCACTAAATAGATCAAACATTAAATTTTGTTGTATCCATGATAGGTAGCAGCTCAATGCAGGGCATACAGTGGTAAATACGCTATTCCTACCCACTTTACGCGTTTCATAAGCGTTTCTTACGCGTTAATTATCCGTTTGGTTAACGCGTTTAAATGAGCCCAGATGAAAGGGTCATCACTTAGCCGATGGACTCTTTAGCCGAGACTGCATTGCTATAATCGTTTATTAACGCATTTAAACGCGTTAAAATCGTTAGCCGTTGACCGTTTGTTAACCGTTCACTATGCGTTTCTTACGTATAGATTAACGCGTAAATGGGTAGGAATAGCGTATTTACCACTGTACGTAAAGCAGAGGGTAGATATAGGAGCCATCTACATGAATTTATCCCTGCATTGTAACCCATTACCCCATAGCCTAAAGGCACATTCTGCTTTACTTTCAGTCTGCTTTAAGTTATCATCTGCTAGGTTTTAGAAAATATTTCTCATGTTACAATTTCATGACTGTATAAATTTGGACAATTTTCTTTGAGTGGAGGAATAAATTAAATGCAATATAAGGCGCTTCTATTGGGTGGGGGAGGGCTTAATTGTTAATAAGCTTACCTTTGTTATAAATAATAGAGGGAGTAAAGTGACCATGGTGAATCTGTATTAAGAGACCACTTAACCCATTACCCCATACATACTCCTTTTTACGTCTTTACCGGTAGTTTATTTATTATTATTTTATTCAGTCGATTCAGTGGAGGAATAAAGTAAAGGCTTAAAAAGGTGTATCTATGGGATAAAGGGTTAACTCACCAGATGGGGTTGAATACAGAGCTCTCCCGTGTACATCATATCGAGGAGACATGTTATAACGTCCTCATTGAAGTCAGACAAGTCTAGGACGAATCGATCATCTTCTAATTCAGTACCAACCTGAAACAAGACGTAAGCATTAACCCATTATCAAATTCATATATTCGGGCTCCAGATAAGAGGGAGTTAAGTGAACAAATCCAACATTTTCTCACTCATTTTAGCCCAAATCCTATGGTGTTACTACTCATTAGAATCGTCTCGAAGAGACGGTTCTAAGGCCTAAAAAAAAAAGATGTGTGTTTCCGGTTTCCCGACCGACCCTATTTTTTACCCCCGACCCTAAAGTTTTTAAAGAAATATTAAAAAAAAAAAAAAAATTAAAAAAAAAAAAAAAAAAATTTTTTTTTTTAGTGGATTTTTTTTGGGTGAGGGGAAAAAGATACGGGAGGGGAAGGGGACCGTTATTAGGCGCCTGTTACAGAAGGTAAAAAAAACCTGTATTGAAAGCAAACACACAATTTTTTGAAATATAATATTTATTTGATGCAATGTTTTTGCAATGGTTTTCAGATTGAAACAAGAACTATTTCACATAATTATATTATGAAATACCTAACAATTTAAACTTGCAAATCAAGATAAATCATTTCAGACACTTTGAATGTTGAATACAACAAGATATATACGCGAGCAAGGTCATTATTTGTCATATATATATCCTTTGATTGTAAAAAAAATCCGCATATATACCCTATATAAAAACTTTTTAAAAAATAAAAACTTTTTCCTACCGACCTACCCTAAAATTTTGAGAGGGTGAAACCAGAAACACACATATTTTTTTTTTAGGCCTAATGAGTAGTGACACCATTACGGTTTAATGCAGAAATGAAGATTTAGTTTTTACCAAATTTCATACATGCCTTTTTACCCCTTTTACACATTCAACCCTAGCGATGAGAATACTCGTCATTAACAATTCATATACCTGTCAATAGTATACTTGTCCTATGCAAACAGTGTACACCCTGATCAGAGGGCACCTTAAGGGTCTACACAAGTAGGGGACAACTTAAAGCAGGTTGAAAGTGAAGCAGAATGCGCCTTAAGGCGCATTCTGCTTCACTTTCAGCCTGCTTTTAGCTACCATATGCTATGATGTGTTGGTGTGGGGGATAACACAATGAAACAGGGCTCCAGATAAGAGGGAGTAAACTGCACAAATCAAACATTTCTCACTTATTTTAGCATCAAATCCTATTATGTTACTACTCTTTAGAATCGTCTCTTCGAGACGAATGAGTAGTGACACCATAGGGTTTCAAGCAGGAATGGAGATTTTAGTTTTTGAAATTCTCCCCTTATCTGGAACCCTGTTCAAATATACAACTAACATGAAAGCAAAAGGTCTCACTTACCTGTGTGAAGAATATATCCACCAGACATTTATGCGCAAAGATTCGGCCGTCACTGACTCGTATTTCCAGATCACAATTTCGGCTATCTTTGAACTGGAAAAATAACTTCTCCATAATGATTGAACAGTGGTGAGAGGAAATGGCAGAATATATGAGCTGGCGTTTCTCCTCCATGCTTCCTGTAAGTCAATAAAATAAGATGGAGTAACCTGAACAAATCCAACATTTTCTCATTTCAGCACCGAATCCTATGGTGTTACTACTCATTAGAAACATCTCTTGGTCAGTTTATTTAAAATCATTTCAATTCTGAAATTATATAGACTACATCCTGGTTTGACCAATGTTTATCTAGTCGGTTTTTGAAGAAGTTTGTTGTATTTGCAGAGATCACATGATCTAGTGGTAGTAAGCTGTTCCACAGATTAATTATTCACACTGTCAAGTTGTATCTGTGGCAGCGTATGTTGTATTTCGGCCTTTGAGTGACCTAGATCAGTTTAAGACAATTGCTGGACGTGAGTAATTTATGTTAAGAGCAGGAAGCACTGTTTTATTCTTTTCTCTTTCATCTGCACCTATGCAAGTAATATTTACAGTAACAACAGGGCTGCCATAAGTCGATCATGAAAAATCCTAAGATTTCCATTTTTTCTATTTTTCAAGTGTGATTACTTAAAGCAGGTTGAAAGTAAAGCAGAATGTGCCTTACCGGTAAGCCTGCTTTAAGCTACCATCTGCTAGGATAAATAGCCAAAGATTTTGGAAATTCCAGAGAAATGGCAGCCCTGTAACAAGGTTTACCTGTAAATCATGCAACTATTAGATCTACTTTTTCTTTGACACACAACAGAATGTCACAGGGCTCTAGATAAGATGGAATAAACTGAACAAATCCAATATTTTCTCCTTAATACTAGCTCAAAACCTATGGTGTTACTACTCATTAGAATCGTCTGGAATCTGGAGCCCTGATGTCAGCCAGGTCATTTATGTTTATTTATATTTATGCTTGCCACAACTGACCTTTTGTCGTCATCAGTTCATTTACATATCTGAATGTAAACAGTTTTACAAATTGTATTAGAATTAATGCTTACGGAAACTTGTCTGTTGTACGCATTGAATTTCCACTTAATTGTATATAATTGTAACGACTTAAATTGTTTGTAAGACTTAGTTTTAACCTGTTTCAGGCTGTCTTCTTTGTTTATGTTCACAAATAAATGAACCGCCAACTGAGGACTCGTACTAGTATATTGTGTTTCCCCAACCCTCAGCCTTACCAAAATGTCAGGAAATATGCAGCCTGACAGGGACTCGAACCCTGGACCTTCGTACTACCGTTCTGAAGCTCTACCCGCTGAGCAGCTAGCCGTCTGACTATAAATCAATCTCCCCAACTGTGTTAGGTTCGGTACCGTGACATACTTCCCCACGAAATTCAAATTCGTCCTCGAACTACCCTACATGAAAGTAGTTAAATTGTGAGTTAGTCTATGTTATATATGCAGGCGCTGATAAGCTAACAATACAATAACAGTCATAGTCCCTCGTTATTTACATTTAAGGTCAACTGCATAATACAACACATGTAACAAAGTTAAATATTTCACAGCAATAAATAAGAAATTTAGTTAAGTTATAGAATATTGACTAAAAGAAAGCTAATAAGAATAAAATCTTGCATACTTTTGATAAAACTGATTACTTAAAAGGATAATGTGTGTTGAATTAGTAAATTACCTGCAGATGGCCTATCATATGGATAATCCAATTAAGCTAAAAGCTTATTTCCAATGGGGTACAACTATTCTAGACTAAAACTACTAAGAAAGAAACTAATTAAGCCAAAGATTTAGGTACAAAACGGGATTATTAAAAGTATGCATTCATTTCATCATCATCATCATCTGTATTTATATAAACGTGCAGGAGTGGGAGTGTCGTCCACATCAGTGGGCCCCCTTCCAGGCAGCTGGCTAACTGCACGCATAGCAGATCCAGGGTTCCCACAGCCTTTTAGCTTTGAGGGTGCATGCACCCTCTATGTCTATTTTTTGGGGGTGCAGACAAATTTCAGAGGGTGCATATGAAAAGTTTTTCTGTTTCTTCTGATGCGAGGACGCCAGGGACAAAGTACGATGAGGCCAGGTCCGAAAGGCATATGACGTATCTACGACGAGTGGCCCCATAACAAAGTAGCAATCCGTATTCAAACAATGGATACGCACCAGGGATGATCTTTGGAAATTTGTGGTTCCACCGCTAAATTTTTATATCATTTGTTTGGATGTGTACTGTTCGTATCTCTCACATTATTTCTTAGCCGACATATTTGCAGACTACACAAATGCGTAGGCCTATGCTAAGACTGTGTCTCACTAAATCAGGCATTTTCCCCAACATTGTTAATAGGCGGGATAAAATACATCTGATAACCCGTCCACTTTTTCGACTGTGTTGTTTGGATTTCGCATAAAAGTGGCGTCGCTGTTTTGAAATCGAAAGTGACCAGAATTAGACCTATGACCGGACTTTTTGTTTTAATCATTTGTCAGCATTTTTCAAACACATATTCCTCTAAATAAGTATTGAATTCTTATAAAAACAAAAATTGATAGAAAAAATAGCGACCTTATTAGGCACAGAGACGGGAAATCCCACAATCTATTTTAAACCGCTTAATCATCATATTCGCGATGCGGGTGAACCAGGCGCTTTACGTATTAAGAATGATAAGAATTGTCAAGCGCCTGATAGACACTATAAGGATGCAGCCTGACTGGGGCTCCAACCCGGGACCTTCGGACTACCGTTCCAACACTCTACTGGACGTACACATGTCGCGCGTCAAAACTGTGAAGAGTGTTAATAATAAAGTGAAACAGGGGAAAAATTTTCGCCCGAGGTGGGACTCGAACCCACGACCACCTCAACACTAGTCCGGCGCTCTACCGACTGAGCTAACCGGGCGGTCTATCGATCCCACCTCCACAGCCACTACATTCCTCCCCCTTCACTTTTCAGAGCCTAACCCAGCTCTCACGAAGACCGAATGACTCCCAGGCCCGGGCCGTCAAACACTTCTGACACCATTAAAGTGAAACAGGGGAAAAATGTCCGCCCGAGGTGGGACTCGAACCCACGACCACCTCAACACTTGTCCGGCGCTCTACCGACTGAGCTAACCGGGCGGTCTATCGATCCCACCTCCACAGCCACTACAATAAACTATTATAAAGTGAAAGTAAAAGAGAAAAGAATAAAAACTGTGAAAAGCGAGCTAGCTGTCTGACTTCAAATTAATCTCCCCAACTGTGTTAGATTAGGTACCAAGAACATAATACTTAAATATGAGGGTGCGCAGCAGTATCAGTAGTTAGATATAATCATATAGATGGTTGGCGAAGGGTTCGCTATTACATAAGTACGAAGATCATTGTGCCGAATCTTGACAATTATTTGTTTCAATTCTAAACTTGCAGCCATCGTTCTGTTATCGCGATCGATGTGGAAATAATTTCTGAATGTTTTGAAAATGTTTCAAAACCAGTTTTATAGTCAAATGCACAACAATAAACACTAACTCGATAATTCACGACAATTTTGTTCCGATTGTCGGCCATTGTTTGGCAGGTGCTTAAGCGAGTAATCTCCCATTTAATATTTTCATTTTCAGCCAGCCTTTTTTACCGGTATCATTTCACCAATCCAAAGATGATATAAACGTTCGCTTACCGGTGTCTCTGTTGCTGACGTTACCGTTTAATCGTTGGTTTCAGAGTTGTGTCAAGCTGAGATCATTAGCTCTGTCCTTTGTCTCCCCTTGCGATCGGGCAAAAGGGAAGTAATAATTTATTGACGTCACCCGAACTATTTTTCTAAGGGCAATAACTCAGTTTCGGATCACGGACTCGCAACGAAGGGAGATAATCTTGTTGACCAAAGCGTTCTCTGTAGTTTTAAACCGTTCATTTAAAGCACTTTCCAGTGTTTAATACAGGTTTAAAGCAGATTGAAAGTAAAGCAGAAAGTTTGACCCTTTATCCCAAAGGCTCTGTCTAGTTTTTGAAACATCACTTAACCCATTACTCCAGACAGAAGTTTTTAACATATTAAATTTATTCTTCCACTGAAGAAAAAAAGTTCCACTTAAACGAGATCTACAGTCAATCAGTCATTAATATTTATTTTAGCATGGTAGCTTTTAAAGCAGACAGTGAAAGTAAAGCAGAATGTTTTAACCCATTACCCCATAGCCTGAAGATAGGTGACCACTTAAAGCAGGCTGTAAATAAAGCAGAACGCACACCTAATTGTAAGGCGCATTCTGCTTTACTTTCAGCCTGCTTTAAACCATTATCTGCTAGAATATAGAAAATATATCTTATGATTTTTTTTGTGACAATATAATTTTGATCCATTTTCTTCAGTAAAGGAATTAATTAAAGCTGTAAAAAAAATATTTTAACCCATTCCCCCATAAATATGCCTTTTTACTCCTCTTATTTATTCATCCACTGTAAAAATTCACTTTATAGTCATAAATATTTACCAAGAGAAATATTTTCTCTTTTCTTGTAGACAATAGCTTAATTAAAGTAGATTGAAAGTAAAGCAGAATGCGCCTTTAAGTGCCTTCTGCTTTTTCAACCTGCTTTAACCCGGCCATTACCCCATAGCTTGTTTCTATTTTTGAAAATAGGTGACTACTTAAAGCAGATTGAAAGTAATGCAGAATGTGCCCTAAGGCACATTCTGCTTTACTTTCAGCCTGCTTTAAGCTAACATTTGCTTATAATAGGAAATATTTTTTATAAAACATATTGATGACTGTATAAATTGCCACTATTTCTTCAATGGAGGCATAAATAAAAGGCGTAAAAAGGCGTATTTATTGGGTAATGGGTTAAGTAGTCCCCTTTCTTCAAAACTAGAAATGGGCAATGGGGTAATTGGTTTAAAGAAGAATGACAGCTGTATTTAGGAACCATCTACTTAATTACTTTCAGCCAACTTTAAACTACCAGCTGCTAGGTCATACAGAAAATATTTCTTATGGTGCATCTAATTATGACTGTAATAGTGGAATGATTTAACCTATTACCCCATAAATACACCTTTTTACGCCTCTAGTTTATTCATCCACTGAGGAAAATAATTCCGATTTATACAATAAAGTAACATTCATGAATATGTTATCTAAAAAATATTTTCTATATTCTATCAGATGGTAGCTTAAAGCAGGTTGAAAGTAAAACAGAATGCGCCTAAAGGCGCATTCTGCTTTACTTTCAACCTGCTTTAAATGATCACCTATCTTCAAAACTTGAAACAGGATATATTGGGGAGATGGGTTAATTCTCTTCCGTGGATGAGTGCAGGCTTAGTGAAAGGCGTATAAATGCTCATTTGATTATTATTGTTGGGATAAATTGGGTCATTAGGGGCCCGTTTTACTAAACTACTTACGCAAATTTTTTGCGTAAGTCAAAGTTTTAAATGTTGATTTATATTTTTTATTATCACTTGCTACAAACAGCAAATAGCCAGATCAGAGGACGCGCTTTTAGCGCGTCCTCTGATCTGGCTATTTGCTGTTTGCAAACGTTTATAATTGAAAAATAAGAGTAAAATGATTTTGACTTACGCAAATTTTTTGCGTAAATAGTTTAGTAAAACGGCCACCAGGTCTCTGAGACACATTGAAAAGTCATTTGCTTCCTTCCTATTACTTGCCATAAAATAACGTACAGACTGATTATTTTTTGGACAAATAGAAAAATGCATTCTTAAAAATGTGTGAATTACATTTGTAATTTGTTTAGTGGATAAATAAATTAAATGCGTAACTTAGTAATGGAGTAAAGGGTTAAAATTGTAGACTGCCACTTCCTGAAATTGGAACAAAGCACGAGCCCTAAGCAATGTATTGAAGACAAATGATTTTTATTATTAGTAAAAAAAACTTTAGAAAACTTAAGCAAAAAGCTTAGATCCAGATGGTCAGACCCAACACTGTTTGTCACTCAGATTCTGAGGCCTCAGGTCAGGACCCAACACTGTTTGTCACTCAGATTCTGAGGCCTCAGGTCAGGACCCAACACTGTTTGTCACTAAGATAGTGAGGCCTCAGGTCAGGACCCAACACTGTTTGTCACTCTGATAGTGAGGCCTCAGGTCAGGACCCAAAACTCTTTGTCACTCTGATAGTGAGGCCTCAGGTCAGGACCCAACACTGTTTGTCACTCTGATAGTAAGTGAGGCCTTGGGTCAGGACCCAACACTGTTTGTCACTGAGATAGTGAGACCTCAGGTCAGGACCCATCACTGTTTGTCACTCAGATAGTGAGGCCTCAGGTCAGGACCCAACACTGTTTGTCACTGAGATAGTGAGGCCTCAGGTCAGGATTCCAAACTGTTTGTCACTGAGATAGTGAGGCCTCAGGTCAGGACCAAACACTGTTTGTCACTCAGATAGTGAGGCCTCAGGTCAGGACCCCAAACTGTTTGTCACTCAGATAGTGAGGCCTCAGGTCAGGACCCAACACTGTTTGTCACTGAGATAGTGAGGCCTCAGGTCAGGACCCCAAACTGTTTGTCACTGAGATATTGAGGCCTCGGGTCAGGACTCAACACTGTTTGTCACTCAGATAATGAGGCCTTGGGTCAGAACCCCAAACTGTTTGTCACTTGGATAGTGAGGCCTCAGGTCAGAACCCCAAACTGTTTGTCACTCTGATAGTGAGGCCTCAGGTCAGGACCCCAAACTGTTTGTCACTCAGATAGTGAGGCCTTGGGTCAGGACCCAAAACTCTTTGTCACTCAGATAGTGAGGCCTTAGGTCAGGACCCCCAAACTGTTTGTCACTCTGATAGTGAGGCCTCAGGTCAGAACCCCAAACTGTTTGTCACTCTGATAGTGAGGCCTTAGGTCAGGACCCCAAACTGTTTGTCACTCTGATAGTGAGGCCTCGGGTCAGAACCCCAAACTGTTTGTCACTCAGATAGTGAGGCCTCAGGTCAGGACCCCAAACTGTTTGTCACTTTGATAGTGAAGCCTCAGGTCAGGACCCCAAACTGTTTGTCACTCTGATAGTGAGGCCTCAGGTCAGAACCCCAAACTGTTTGTCACTGTGATAATGAGGCCTCAGGTCAGGACCCCAAACTGTTTGTCACTCAGATAGTGAGGCCTCAGGTCAGGACCCCAAACTGTTTGTCACTCGGATAGTCAGGCCTCAGGTCAGGACCCAAGACTGTTTGTCACTCTGATAGTGAGGCCTCAGGTCAGGACCGAAAACTGTTTGTCACTCAGATAGTGAGGCCTGAGGTCAGGACCCCAAACTGTTTGTCACTCTGATAATAAGGCCTCAGGTCTGGACCCCAAACTATTTGTCACTCAGATAGTGAGGCCTCAGGTCAGGACCCCAACACTGTTTGTCACTCTGATAGCGAGGCCTCGGGTCAGGACCCCAAACTGTTTGTCACTCAAGATAGTCAGGCCTCAGGTCAGGACCAAAAACTGTTTGTCACTCTGATAGTAAGGCCTCAGGTCAGGACCCAAAACTGTTTGTCACTCGGATAGTGAGGCCTCGGGTCAGGACCCCAAACTGTTTGTCACTCTGATAGTGAGGCCTTAGGTTAGGAACCAACACTGTCACTAGGATGGTGAGGCCTCAGGTCAGGACCCCAAACTGTTAAATTGTTTGTCACTCTGATAGTGAGGCCTGAGGTCAGGACCCCAAACTGTTTGTCACTCAGATAGTGAGGCCTCGGGTCAGGACCCAAAACTGTTTGTCACTCGGATAGTGAGGCCTCCGGTCAGGACCCCAAACTGTTTGTCACTAGGATAGTGAGCCCTCGGTTTAGGACCCAAAACTGTTTGTCACACGGATAGCGAGGCCTTGGGTCAGGACCCAACACTGTTTGTCACTGAGATAGTGAGGCTGCTATCAAAAGATGTACTCAAACACCAAATTTGGTATTCCTAAATACATGTACATTTGTATATGCTAAAATATAATGCTCAAGACAAGCTTTTTCTTCAACTTAGGTCAAAGGCCATTGTCAAAGTGATATGAAAATGCCATCCAAAGATGTACTTACACACCAAATTTGGTTTCCTTAGCTTGGATAAGCTCAAGACAAGCTTTTTCTACAAAATTAGGTCGAAGGTCAAGGTCATAGTGACCAGAAATATATACTTATTTATGTGTCACTCTTTCATCCCATTATGTACTCACACACCAAATTTGTATTAGGTCACTAATGAGGTATAGGAGGTATGCTCGGAACAAGCTTTTTGTACAAACGAGGTCAAAGGTCAAGGTCACAGTGACTTGAAAATGGTATCCTAAGATGTACAAATGAGGTCAAAGGTCAAGGTCACAATGACTTGAAAATGGTATCGCAGGGCTCCAGATTAGGGGAGTACATGTATTTCAAAAACTAAACTCTTTATTTCTAAATTAAACCCTATGGTGTCATTACTCATTAGAATTGTCTCTTCAACTCCATAGGATTTGGTGTTTAAATGAGTGAGAAAATGATGGATTTGTTCAGTTCACTCCCTCTTATATGGAGCCCTGGTACCCTAAGAAATGTTCTACCCCAGGCTGAAAAGCTATAGGAGATAAATATGCTGGAAACAAGCTTTTTCTGCAAAATTAGGTCAAAGGTCACAAGGACCTGAAAATAGTACAGCAAACTTCGTCATCTCAGGATGTATCTACACACCAAATTTGCTATCCTTAGCTGTTAAACTATAGGTTATATGCTCTGAAGGAGCTTTTTGTACAATTGAGGTCAAAGGTTAAGGTCAGTGACCTGAAAATGACACACAACACTCAGCCATCCCAAGATATAATTATCTACACACCAAATTTGCTATCACCAACTGATAAGGTATAGGAGATATGTTCGGGACAAGCTTTATGTACAATTGACGTCAAGGTCAATGTCAAGGTCAGTGACCTGAAAATGACACACAATTTAGGTCAAAGGTCAAGTGACTTGAAAATTGTACACGACACTCCGCCATCCCAAGTTGTATCCACACACGGGTCAGTCTAAAGACCCTTAACCTCCCCAAACCACTTTTAAAAACAAGTTTTCCATTTTTTCGGCAGAGCCGACTGTTTTCTATTTAGACACACTTAATTTATATTTGGCCACACATTTCAACCAATAATATTTGATCAGAAATTTAGATTTAAGAGCACCTGTTGAAACTGAATAGTCTGATTGGATAGTAGCCAGGGCTCCAGATAAGGGAATTGTTTCAAAACTTAAAATCTTTATTTGTGCATTAAACCCTGTGGTGTCACTATACATATGAATTGTCTCTTCGAGACAATCAAAATGAGTGGTAATACCATAGGGTTTGGTGCTAAAAGAGGTGGAAAAATGTGATTTGTTTAGTTTACTCACTCTTATCTGGAGCCCTGTAGGCTGGTTTATGTCCCATTACAGTTTTACATGATGTGGACTCTGGGTGTAAAATTTAGAGATAAAGGCTGGCTTTTACTACACAACACTGGGCTGATGAAATAGGCCACAGAAGTTAATTATGCTTCTATTTTAAGATATGATGATTGTTGTATCTGTACATTTGTGTATGCTATAGTTTGTTTCAAGAAACTATATGAATGGAACAATAGATTAATGTGAGGATCTCCTACCAGTAGCTAGGATATGAGTTAAATTATTGTTTTGTTTTGCATTTCTGTACATGATAGTTTTGCATTTTAAATAAAAGTTACTGTTTCAATTGAATACTTGTATTTTTTGCTTTTCAATCCAAGATATTACAATTCTTTGAAAACCTCAATTTAATTCAATTTTGCACACCCATCTATATAGCCTTAGTTCAACCACTCATTCCGCCGAATATCTTTTTTAAAGATATTTCTTGTCTAGCAGATGGTAGCTTAAATCAGGCTGAAAGTAAGGCAGAATGCGCCTGAAGGCGCATTCTGCTTTACTTTCAACCTGTTTAAAGTGGATACCTGTCTTCAACACCAGGTACAGGCTATTGGATAACGGGTTAACCCTTAGCCTGCCACTCACGACTATAGCTCCATATGCAAACAGCTTGGATCCGGATGGGATCCAAGCTGTTTGACACTCGGACAACATTTTCAGCAATTTTGAGCAACTTTGAAGCACTTTGAAACTTGAAGCAGACGAGAAATATAGCAGACGACAATTTATTTGGCGGGCTAAGGGTTAATATCTAGCAGTAACTGTATATAGCTATCTTAAGTTTTGTACGAGTTGCTCCCCTTGAAATGAAAAACATTGTATATTTAATTTTAATTCAACATTTTGTCATTATTTTGGCCAAAATTCACCATTTTTAAGCTTTATTTGATTAGATATTAAGGAATTAAAGTAGTTTGGTTGTTTTTTTTTAAAATGGTTTAGGCAGGTTTGGAGAGGTTTGGAGTGGTTTGGGGAGGTTTGGGGTCTCCATCGGTATGGTATTCACAGACACTGTTTGCATAGTTTGGCATTCCTACCTAAATTAATAAATTATAGGAGATAATTAACTGCTCCAGACAGGGTTTACCTGGACAGACATTTCAGTTACTATACGCCTGGGTGACCAAAACATGTTTATGGGGCATAAAAAGGGGTATTTATGGGGTAATGGGTTAAGCAGTTAAGTTTTGATAAAAGCAGGGCCGGCAGTAGTCTGGTTCCCTGCCTAATATAACTCGATTCCAACCACATAGTGCTAGGGACAGGTAAACCAGTCTAGGCAGGCAGTTTGTACTGGCTTGAATCGGCATCAGATGAAAGGTGTTTCTTAACCATGTCTGGATCCAAACTGTTTGCAAATACAAAATACAGTAAAACCTCGCTACTACGACCACTAAAACGAAGGCTAATTGATTGTATAATAGAGAGGTGACAGCTTAAAGCAAGGTGGCAGTGAAACAGAAAGCTCCTAAAGGAGCTTTCTGTTTCACTGTCACCTTTCTTTAAGCAATCAGCTATCGTAAACACCTTAATAATTAACATAATTTAGTGGTCGTAATAGAGAGGTTTTACTGTAATAGAGTTATACAGTGGAGAAGATGGTGTTATTGCCAAATATTTACATTCCCCCCCAATCAATTCCATTGAAACAAAGCGTTGTCAGAGAGACAACAAAGCTCGCCACCGGCACCTTTAGAAACTTAAAAGCACACTCAAGGTCACAGAGGTCAACCTTTTTGCCTGCATGGAAAGTTCTTGTCCATATACACTGGCAAATCAAATATGAAAATAACACCTCAAGGGACATAGGAATTATAAGCATTTTTGAAACCTAAACGCAGATTTCGAAACCTAAAACCTTTCGCGACCTTAGTTCAAGGTCAAGGACACTGGGCTAATTTTTTTGCATGCATGGAAAGATTGTGTCCATATACACATGCATGCCAAATATGAAATAAATATCTCAATGGATATATGAGTTAAAGAAATTTTGAGAAACCTAAATGCAGACTTTGAAACCTAAACGCGGGTCCTTAGTTCAAGGTCAAGGTCAGAGGGCTCAAACATTTTGCATGCAAGGAAAGATGTTGTCCATATACACATGCAAACTGAATATGAAAGGAATATTTCAATGGACAAAGGAGAAATAAAAAATTTGAAAAACCAAAACACAGATTTCGAAAACTAAACATTGGCCCTAAATTCAAAGTCAAGGTCACAGGGGTCTAAATTTTGCAGTGCCTGGAAAGGTCTTGTCCATATACACACATAAACCAACTATGAAAGCAATACCTCAAGGGACATAGAAGTAAAAGGCATTTTTCAAAACATAAACACAGGCCCTAAGTTCAAGGTCACAAGGGTCCAAATTTATCTGTGCATGGAAAGGTCTTGTCCATATACAACACATACCAACTATGAAAGCAATACCTCAAAGGATATAGAAGTTAAATGGATTTTCGAAACTTAAACGCAGATTTCGAAACCTAAACACAGGCTCTTAGTTCAAGGTCAAGGTCACAGGGGTCTAAATGTTTCTGTGCATCAAAAGGTCATGTCCATATACACATACATACCAACTATGAAAGCAATACCTCAAAGGACATAGAAGTTAAAGGCATTTTTCTAAACCTAAACACAGGCCCTAAGTTCAAGGTCAAGGTCACAGGGGTCTAAATTTTTCTGTGCATGTAAAGGTCTTGTCCATATACACATACATACCAACTATGAAAGCAATACCTCAAGGGACATAGAAGTTAAAGGCATTTTCGAAACCTAATTGCAGATTTCGAAACCTAAACGCAGGCCCTAAGTTCAAGGTCAAGGTCACAGGAGTCTAAATTTTTCTGTGCATGGAAAGGTCTTGTCCATATACACACACATACCAACTATGGAAGCAATACCTCAAGGGACATAGAAGTTAAAGGCATTTTTCGAAACTTAAACGCAGATTTCGAAACCTAAACGCAGGCCCTAAGTTCATGGTCAAGGTCACAGGGGTCTAAATTTTTCTGAGCATGGAAAGGTCTTGTCTACATACAAACACATACAGACTATGGAAGCAAACCCTTAAGGCATATAGAAGTTAAAGGCATTTACAAAACCTAATCCTAGATTTCGAAACCTAAACACAGGCCATAAGTTCAAGGTCAAGGTCACAGGGGTCAAAAATTTTCTGTGCATGGAAAGGTCTTGTCCATATACACACACATACCAACTATAAAAGCAATACCTCAAAGGACATAGAAGTTAAAGGCATTTTTCTAAACCTAAACACAGATTTCGAAACCTAAACACAGGCCCTAAGTTCAAGGTCACACAGGTCTAAATTTTTCTTTGCATGTAAAGGTCTTGCCCATATACACATACATACCAACTATGAAAGCAATACCTCAAGGGAAATAGAAGTTAAAGGCATTTTTCTAAACTTAAACACAGATTTCGAAACCTAAACGCAGGCCCTAAGTTCAAGGTCAAGGTCACAGGGGTCTAAATTTTTCTGTGCATGGAAAGGTCTTGTCCATATACACACACATACCAACTATGGAAGCAATACCTCAAGGGGCATAGAAGTTTAAAGGCATTTTTCTAAACCTAAACACAGATTTCGAAACCTAAACGCAGGCCCTAAGGTCAAGGTCAAGGGGTCAAAATTTTTCTGTGCATGGAAAGGTCTTGTCCATATACACACACATACCAACTATTGAAGCAATACCTCAAGGGAAATAGAAGTTAAAGGCATTTTTCTAAACTTAAACACAGATTTCGAAACCTAAACGCAGGCCCTAAGTTCAAGGTCAAGGTCACAGGGGTAAAAAAAATTCTGTCCATGGAAAGGTCTTGTCCATATACACACACATACCAACTATTGAAGCAATACCTCAAGGGACATAGAAGTTAAAGGCATTTTTCGAAACCTAAACACAGATTTCGAAACCTAAACGCAGGCCCTAAGTTCAAGTTCAAGGTCACAGGGGTCTAATTTTTTCTGTGCATGGAAAGGTCATGTCTATATACACACACATACCGACTATGGAAGCAATTCCCTAATGGATATAGAAGTTAAAGGCATTTTTCAAAACCTAAACGCAGATTTCGAAACCTAAACGCAGACCCTAAGTTCAAGGTCAAGGTCACAGGGGTCTAAATTTTTCTGTGCTTGAAAAGGTCTTGTCCATATACAGACACATACCAATTATGGAAGCAATACCTCAAGGGACATAGAAGTTTAAAGGCATTTTTCGAAACCTAAACGCAGATTTCGAAACCTAAACGCAGGCCCTAAGTTCAAGGTCAATGTCACAGGGGTCTAAATTTTTCTGTGCATGGAAAGGTCTTGTCCATATACACACACATACCAACTATGGAAGCAATACCTCAAGGGACATAGAAGTTTAAAGGCAATTTTCGAAACCTAAACGCAGATTTCGAAACCTAAACGCAGGCCCTAAGTTCAAGGTCAAGGTCACAGGGGTCAACATTTTTCTGTGCATGGAAAGGTCTTGTCCATATACACACACATACCAACTATGAAAGCAATACCTCAAGGGACATAGAAGTTATAGACATTTTCTTAAAATTGTTTATGCCGTTCACGACGCCGCCGCCGACTACAACGGGGGTATTGCAATAGCTCGTCATGTACTACGTACAGGCGAGCTAAAAATTGACGTTTATAGTACATCAATGCAATTTCTCTAGGGGCTTGACTTGTAGACAGCTGTCCGCAGAGGAGGCCGGGCTTATAGTTCTGCGCTCTGCGAATCATTTTGTTGTGTTGCTTCAGTAATGCAGTTATGGCTGTTCCTTTCAGGGTACACATTATTCGTGTTAACAACCTCTAATATGGATTAAACATACATGCATACTAATAAAATGTTCATTTAATATTAGAGATTGAAGCAAAGATAATGTAAATATAAGAAATGAACTGAATTTTTACCATAAATCGCTTATGCGATTCATCGAATTTGCCTGCCATTTATTTTGCTTAAACGCCAAAAAAAAATCAGTTCATTTCTTAAATAAATGCCTTTAGGCTTAAATTATATTTTTCCATTGAAAATAGTTTGGAGATAGATCAGATGCCTGGTAACTCAGCGTCTGATCAAGCTCCAAACTGTTTGCCTCTCAGATTAAAATAGATTGTCAGAATTGTCAAAAGGTTGTAATTTTCTACGTTTTAGTACATTGCGTTTGAACAGGAAAGAATAGCGTCTTGTTCCACTGTAGCTCTAAAAACATTATATATAAATACAGTAAAACCTCTCTATTACGACCACTCTAAAAAGAAGGACAATTGAGGGTAAAAAAGACAGGTTTATTTGATTTGTTTTGATTTTACGTCGCTTTCAACAGTATTTCAGTCATATCGCGACGTCCAGCTAATGACAGGTGGAGGAAGACCCCAGAAGCCTTTTATGCACTGTTTCATGCACAAATCGGCAACTGGGTAGAACCACCGACCTTCCGCAAGCCAGCTGGATGGCTTCCCCATATGAAAAATCCGAACGACCCTACTGGGATTCAAACTCACAGCAGTGAGGAGCTTAGTAATGTAAGTCACAGTGACTATACCACTAGGCCACGGAGGCCCCTTAAAAAAATGACAGGTCAGTTTAAAGGAGCTTTCTGTTTCACTGTCATCTTGCTTTAAGCAGTCACCTGTCTGAAACACTTAATAATTACCACTATTTAGTTGTCGTTAAAGAGAGGTTTTATAAATATTTACAAAACAAATAACAACACGTGTCAAAGTTTGGCATGTTTAATTCATTTTGTAAAAATGAGGTTCTATAAATACATGTCAAGGTGGACATTGCACGAACTAACGCTTCCATCAGTAAGGTATCATACTAAAAAACAAAACCTCGCTCCAGATAAGAGGGAGAAACAAATGTTTCAACAATATTTTCTCATTCTATGTCTCAACTGACTTTTATGACAGGGCTGCCATTTCTCCGGATTTTTCCTAAATCTTCGGATTTTTTTTCTAGAACATGGTAGCTTAAAGCAGGCTGAAAGTAAAGCAGAATGCGCCATAAGGCGCATTCTGCTTTACTTCCAGCCTGCTTTAAGTAGTCATGTGTGAACAAAACTAGAAACAGGCTATGGGGTAAAGGTACGATTCGTAAATTCGCCATTGAAAATGCAAATTTCGAAATCTTAGGATTTTTCATGTCAACTTATGGCAGCCCTGTTATGATGTGACTATTTATTAGAAGTAAAGTCTTTTTGAGATGATTCTAATGAGTAGTGACATCATAGGGTTTGGTTGAACTATTAGGATTTAACCCTTTACTCTATAGCCTGTTTCTTGTAGATAGGTGACCCCTAAAAGCGGAATGAAAGTAAAGCAGAATGTGCCTTAAGGTGATTCTGCTTTACTTTCAATCTGCTTTAAGATACCTTCTCCTAGACTGTAGAGTTCTTGTTTTATAATACATATTCATGACTTTAAATAGATGACCACTTAAAGCAGAATGAAAGTAAAGCAGAATGTGCCTTAAGATGTATTCTACTTCATTTTGAACCTGCTTTAAGCTACCAGCTCCTAGAATATATTTCTTATAATACATATTCATGACTGTACAAACTCGAATAACCGTATTGTCTTCAGTGGAGGAATAAATCAAAGGCATTAGAATGCCTATCTATGGGGTAAAGGGTTAAGTATTTGAGTAACTCCCCTTATCTGCAGTTAATTATGTAACCCATGCAATAACATACATATAGGACAAGACCCATGCAATAACATTCATATAGGACAAGCTTGGCTTATCCTAAAATATACATTTATACAAAACCTTTGACATTAAGGAAGCCACTAGCAGATACTATCCTGCTGCAACCGTGTCAGAAGAAAACAGCCCATAAATGACCTTGACCTTTTGGCTAAGGTTGGTATGTACATGTCCTTTCAAGGGTTTCCATAACTCTTTGCATGCTGGGTAATATCTTTGTCTGCAACAATTGTCGTCTGCTACTGTTCTAAAAATTTCTTTTCTAAATTTCTTTTCAAAACAGGGTCAGATTGTCATACAGTTCGGATCCTGATGAGACGCTGCGTAAAGCAGCGTCTCATCAGGATCCAAACTGTTTGCAAAGGTAATTATGAGTTTATTGCTTGCAGGCTTAGAGTTAGGTTGATGCTATAGGCCATGTATGAAAATAAGCTAATATGAACAGAATGAAATATAGCACATGATTGAAAACTGAACAAAGGTCAATGAATGACTTTGACAATGTAGTTTAATGGCAGAGTTACAGATATGGGGGAGTAAACTGAACAAATCTAACATTTTTTCAACTCATTTCAAACCAAATCTTATGGTGTTACTACTCATTAGAATCGCCTCGAAGAGACAATTCTAACAAGTAGTGACACAATAGGGTTTACTGCAGAAATGAAGAGTTTAGTTTTTTAAATACTCCCCTTATCTGGAACTCTGCCACAGGCCAATAATGGAAGTCAACAATTGATAACTATATAGCACAGATTACTACAGTCAAACTTCCTTTATAAGCCTTTTTAACCCATTACCCCATAAATACGCCTTTTTACGCCTTTAATTTATTCCTCTACTGAAGAAAATAGTTCCAAAATCATAAAATATAGTTTCTATATTCTAGCAGAAAATAGCTTAAAACAGGCTTAAAGTAAAGCAGAATGCGCCTTAAGGCGCATTCTGCTTCACTTTCAACCTGCTTTAAGAGGTCATCTGTCTTCAAAATTAGAAACAGGCTATGGGGTAATGCGTTAAGTTCCTATTTATACAGTCAGGAATATGAAATAGTTTCTATATCGTAGCAGATGGTAGCTTAACCCATTACCCCATACCCTGTTTCTAGTTTTGCAGACCAGTAACAACTTAAAGTAGATTGAAAGTAAAGCAGAATGCTTAACCCATTACCCTATAGCCTGTTTTTAGCTTTGACAACATGTGTCCACTTAAATCAGGTTGAAAGTAAAGCAGAATGCTTTACTTTAAGCTACCATCCGCTAGAATATACAAAAAATTTCTTTTGATACATATTCATGACCAAATAAATTGGAAATATTTACATTCAATGCGTAAAAATGTGTTTCTATTGAGTAAAGCGTTAACTCATTCACCCCTGAAACTTAAAATGGACAATTCCAGTCTACAAATAAATTGTCCTTTTTGATTAATAAGGGTGGTTTTAATTTTACAAAATGACAAACAGTGTAGATTCTGATCAGAGGGCTCCTTAAGGAGCCCTCTGATCAGGATCTACACTGTTTGTATCGGACAAGTGTACTCTTGATAGGTATATGATTTGTTCATGACGAGTATACTCGTCGCTAGGGTTCAGTGTGTTAACCCTTTACCTGATAGCCTATTTCTAGAATTGAAAAAAGGTTACTACTTAAAGCAGGTTGAAAGTAAAGCAGAATGCGCTTAAGGCGCATTCTGCTTTACTTTCAGCCTGCTTTAAGCTATCCTTTGCTAGAATATATTGAAAATTTTCCCTATAATATATATTCATGACTGATTAAATTGGAACTATTTTCTTCAGCGGAGGAATAAATCAGATTCGCTAAAAGTCGCTTCTATTGGGTAAAGGGTTAAGCTAGATGGACGGACAGACAAAATACATCAAATGTTAGGTGGAGCACATTAAACCCTATGATCAGTTTCTTTGTTCTATTGATTACACTGCTGCTAGTTTCATTTAACCCACTACTCCATATAAACACATTTTTATGCATTTAATTTATTCATCCGCTGAAGGAAATAGTTCAGTTTTATACAGTCATAAATATTAATATATTGTATGATTATCAATTCTATTCTGGTAAATTATAGCTTAAAGCAGATTGAAAGTAAACCAGAATGCGCCTCAAATATTAATATATTGTATGATTATTTATTCTAGTAAATTATAGCTTGAAGCAGATTGAAAGTAAAGCAGAATGTACCTGAAGGCGCATTCTGCTTTACTCTCAACCTGCTTTAAGTGGTCACCCATCTTCAATACTAGAATCAGGCTATGGAGTAATGAGTTAACCCATTACCCCATAAATACACATTTTTAGGCCTTTCATTTATTCTTCCTCTGAAGAAAAGAGATCAAATTTATACAGCCATGAATATGTATTATAAGAAATATGTTCTATATTCTAGCAGATGATGGCTTAAAGCAGGCTGAAAGTAATGCAGAATGTGCCTTAAGGCACATTCTGCGTTACTTTTAACCTACTTTAAGTGATAATGTATCATCAATACTAGAAACAGGCTATGGGGTAATGGGTGAAAAGGGAAAGAATATTATGTGGTAGTCAGACTCTCCATTGTAATACTATATAAATCAACAAGATGTGTACAACGTTTAGTGTCAGATATCAACATACATTTGTAGGATTAACAGAAGATTTAGCTGGATTTCAGGGGACATAACTATCACAGCTACAAATACTGAAAATATTGCATTCTTGTTAAACTCAGTCATACCTGGTTTAAACCTTTCCTCCCTGAAACTTTAAATGGACAATTCCAGTTTCCATTTTAGTCTAGTCCATTTCTGACTTTTAAGGGTTGTTTTTGTCAATGTTTGGCATTGTGACAAACAGTGAAGACCCTGATCAGAGGGCTCCTTTCGGAGCCCTCTGATCTGGATCTTCACTGTTTGCACAGGACAAGTGTACTATTCACATGTACACTGTTTGTAAAGGACGCCTATATGCGGGACTAGGGTTCAAAGATTTAAACCTTTACCCCGTAGCCTGAAGATAGGAGTCCATTTACAGCAGGTTGTAACTTGTAAGTAACACAGAATGCGTCTTAAGGCACATTCTGCTTTACTTTCAATCTGCTTTAAGTGGTTACCTAGCTTCAATACTAGAAACAAATGCATTATGGAGTAAAGGGTTAAGGCAGCCTGCTTTGATCAACTACTGTGTGACTTAAAACTGGAAACATTAAATATGGAAAAGAGTTAACACAAAGTTACTCAAAGTTTTTTCATCATCTTAAGTCAAATTTTACATTCTCCTCAATGTTTTTTTTTACATTTTCGTGATAAATCAGACAAGAGTTTTTACATTATCCTCAATGTTTTACATTATCGTGATAAATCAGACAATAGTTTTACATTATCCTCAATATTTTACATTATCGTGATAAATCAGACAATAGTTTTACATTATCCTCAATATTTTACATTATCGTGATAAATCAGACAATAGTTTTACATTATCCTCAATATTTTACATTATTGTGATAAATTGTTGATGCTGTTCCTAATACATATTATCTTTTCTTACCAGAGCTCCAGATAAGACGGAGTAAACTAGACATTTTCAACATTTTCTTCTTTATATTCAAACCAAACCCTATGGTGTCACTACTCAGTAGAATCGTCTCAAAGAGACGATTCTAATGAGTAGTTACACCATAGAGTTTTGAGCAGGCATAAAGATTTTAGTTTTCCGAATACTCCCCCTTATCTGGAACCCTGGCTTACTCAATATTTTGAATTATCCTCAAAGTTTTTTCATTATCTTGAAGCATTAGACAGTTAACCCATTACCCCATAATTACACATTTTTACGCATTTAATTTATTTCTCAACTGAAGAAAATAGTTCCTATTTTATACAGTCATGACAATGTATAAGAAGTATTCTAGCAGATGGTAGATTAAAGCAGGCTGAAAGTAAAGCAGAATGCGCTTTAAGGCGCATTCTGCTTTACTTTCAACCAGCTTTTAAGCAGTCCTCTGTCAAACTTTAAAACCTGCTTTAAGTAGTAACTTGTTTTCAAAACTAGAAACAGGCTATGGGTTAACTCATTGAGCCCTAGTGACGCACATATGCGTCCTTTACTGGGCTCCAGATAAGAGGTAGTTATTTCAACAAATCCAACATTTTCTCTTTTTAGCACCAAATCCTATGGTGTTACTACTCATTTGAATCGTCTCTTCGAGACGAAGAGACGATTCTAATGAGTAGTGACACCATAGGGTTTAATTCAGAAATAAAGATTTTAGTTTTTGAAAAACTACCCTTATCTGGTGCTCTGCTTTACCAAAAGTGTACCTTTGAAGACTAAAGAGTACACCTGTCCTATGCAAACAGTGAAGTCCCAGATCAGAAGGTTCCTGCAGGAGCCCTCTGATCCGGGACTTCACTGTTTGTCATTTTGTAATAATATTATGTTACAAAAAACAACCCTAAAATGGACCAGCCTTTATTGCAAGCTGGAATTGTCTATTGGAAGTTTCAGGGGATAATGAGTTAATGGGTTAAATTATCTTGAAACATTAGACAGCGTGTTTGTTGACGCTGTTCCTAACGGGAAACATTAGACAGTGTGTTTGTTGACGCTGTTCCTAACGGGAAACATTAGACAGTGTGTTTGTTGACGCTGTTCCTAACGGAACATTCCCACTCTCATCTGTACTATGATCATCGTAAACCAGAACTCGGAACTGCGGACAAGTCCGAACAATAGCGTCCACTGCATCTTCTCGATTAAATTCCTTAAGTTTTGACAAAAGTTGACCAACCGTTGCATGAGGTTCTACAACAGACCATTCCTCTAACGTCCTTTCTGTTTTGCTCTCAGATTTATTACTAACAGAGTCTAGAGAAGGAAGACAGGTTTCGAGCCCTAGGGTTACCGCCAGTAGACACCAGTCTCTACCCAGTGGGTCTTGGGGGTCCATGATTTGGCACAAGAGTTGTCGAGTGAGCACCGGTAGATGAGAGACTGGCAGATCTACGCCGGAGCAAACACCGTTAGCCACATCAGTAGAGCCCAGATATAGAACATCATTATATTTCTCTGTTTTACTGTCAGGTAGTTTTAGCTCTGAGTATTTGTTGATTTGTGTAGCGAATATTTCCGCCGGGGTGTAACAGTGAGGTGTTTTTTGATGCTCTTTCAGCTGGGTTGAACTGAGCACGTGCTTCTCCACTACAAGCCCAGGCATCACGTGCGCGATCACCTGATCAACAGTGTTTACAAAGTCTTCGAGGAAATAAAACAGTGCTGTTCTAGATTCAGGGGGACCTCGAACCTTTATTTCTATAAACTGTTGCCATCGGTCCATACTGACCATTCCTTCTAGCTCGCCACAGCAATACTTTGACCCGTGATGCCACTGGTACAGATCCGAATCAGGCTCATCACTTTCCTGAATTATATTCCTACGTAGATGGGTCTGAATACGGGGAAATATGTGCTTTAATTGTCCGGGGGTGTCGTACGATTTCATCCGTATTCCCCCATACACTGCATTCCCAAAATGTTTAATATCACGCTGCCACAGCCCGTTTAATGTTTCTACAAAATTTAAGCACGGGAATTCATATTCGATTTCATCATCGTTCTCACAGCGAGTACACACTTCCAAGGCCTCAAGAACGTTGAGCAATTCAAGAGCGTCAGTTTCATGATACATGATTTGGAATTCATCGATCGTAAAACAGCCCGTGATCCGAGATTGCACAATTTTTTCATGAGATATGAGATTACCGAGGATATCACCACACAGCCATTTTGGATTCAAAACGATCAAGTCATCTGCATTATCGTTGGCGAGGTAAATAATCTGAAATTATAAACAAAAATAATAATAACAGTTCAGGAATCTAGATTATTAAAAAAATAAAAATAAAAAAATAAAAAAATAATAATAATAAAATAGAAATTATAATTATAAATAAAAATGATAATAAAAATAATAAATAATTATGATAAAATAATTATAAATGATAATAATACTACTACTAATAATAATTATAATAACAATAAATAAAATAATTACAAATTATAATAAGATAATTATAAATAATTAAATAACTACAAATAATAATAATAACAATAATCATAAATAATAATAATAAATAATTATAAATAATAATAACAATAATAAAATAATTAAAAATAATATAAATAATAATAACAGTTAGTGTATCAGGCTGAGACATCTACTATACAATAATACGTCCTCCATCTAAATTTGATGGGGCATGGGGTAATAACCCATTAGGTTGTTGGCTCCAGATAAGAATGAGTAAACTGAATAAACCCAACATATGTGACAGCATCAAACCCATTACCCCATAAATATGCCTTTTTACGCCTTTAATTTATTCCTCCACTGAAGAAAATAGTCCCACTTTAAACAGTCAGGAATATATTGCATAAAATATATTTCTATGTTCTAGCAGATTATAGCTTAAAGCAGGCTGAAAGTAAAGCAGAATGCGTCTTAAGGCGCATTCTGCTTTACTTTCAACCTACTTTAAGTGGTCACATGTCTAAACTTGAAACAGGCTATAGGCATGGTTATTGGTTAAAGCAGGCTGAAAGCAAAACAAAACGTTCCTTACTTTCAGCTTGCTTGGAGCTACCATCTACTAGGAAAAGCAAAATACATATAGGATCTGTCATGAGTCGATGTTTAAGACAAGCTGATCTCAAACGAGTCTAGAATTGAAATGTTATTAAGCGAGCCTTGGTGAGCTTAATAACTTTTCTATTCTAGACGAGTTTGCGATCAGCTTGTCTTAAACATCGACGAGTGACAGATTCTTTTTCTCACATTACCAACGATTTAAGCTATTTTTAAAGCAATATGCATTTTTTGGAACAACGGTGACGTCAAAACGCCGTTATAAATAGTGACGTTATAGTGACGTCATCAAAGTGATCTTACAAATGTTGGAGATAAGGATATTCGTCATCATTGTTCGCTTTAGAAAATAACGGTAGTTATGTGAGAAAAATGTATTTCTTATGTTACATATTCATGAGTGTGGAACTTTTTTCTTCAGTGGTGGAACAAATCAAAGGTGTTAAAAGGCGTATCTATTGGGTAATCGGTTATCATTGTGAGACAGAAATTATTCAACCCATTACCCCATATGATATACATTCATGGCCATATAAATTGGAACTATTTTCTTATATTTTCTTAAGTGGAGTACTACATTAGAGGCATATTGTGCTTTTCTTTCAGCCTGCTTTAAGCTACCATCTGCTAGGAAAAAGAAAATATTTCTTCAGATATATATTCATGGCTATATAAATTGAACTATTTTCCTAAGTGGAGGAATAAATTACAGGTGCATTCTGCTTTAATTTCAGCCTGCTTTAAGCTACCAACAACTAGGAAATATATAGAAAATATTTCTTAAGAAATATTCATGACTGTATAAATTGTAACAATTTTCTTAAGCAGAGGAATAAATTAGAGGTGTAAAAAGGCGTATTTATGGAGTAATGGGTTAACCCATTCCCCCATAGCCTGTTTTTAGTTTTGAAGAAAGGTAACCTCTTAAAGTAGGTTGACTGTAAAGCAGAATGCGCCTTAAAGCGCATTCTGCTTTACTTTCAGCCTGCTTTAAGCTATTATCTGCTAGAATATAGAAAATATTTCTTATGATTCTTATTTGTAACAGTATAAATTGGAACTATTTTTTTCCGCAGAGGAATAAATTTAGAGGTGTAAAAAGGTGTATTTATGGAGTAATGGGTTAAAGTGGACTTACCTCCCCTATCAACAACAACAACAACAGCAACAACAACAACAACTTACCTCCCCTATCAACTGAAGCTGTTCTATAAGGTGTTTAATGTGACTCTCTGCCACCAGGGGGTTAACCTTTGACCTTACAAACTCTATAAACTGTTGCCATGACAACACCGGGTACGTGGATGAGGATCTCCTCCAGGAGGGTAAGATCATCAACATTGACTCCAGAAACCCGGATGATTTACCAGATGTCTGAAAAAAGAAAATTTCTCCATTCATTCATGCGATCTCAAGTGGACAATTCTTGTTTTGAATAAAGTCTAGTTCAGTTTTAAATATTATGGATTAATACAGTGTTCCCTCCCTACAACAGCCCTCTGAACAACGACCCTTTCACTTCTGAAATATCATCTGCTTAAAACTATTGTCTGCTCTTTTTCCCAAAGTCACACATTTGACATTTTGACAGAAAAAACCTAATGACAAGTGACAAACAGCTTTACTTGGCTTCTGATCTGGATTCAAGCTGTTTGCAATTGTAAGCCAATTTCCCTCTCTATAACGACTCCCTCTGAACAACACACACTTTTTGTCGACCATTGGGTGTCGTTGTAGAGAGGGAGCGCTGTATATTGCAAAATGACAAACAGTGCAGACCTGCAGGAGCCCTCTGAACAAGTGTACACTTCACAGGAAGAAATGGGTTAATTTACACATACTCGGAGTTAACTTGACCTCATGTGGTAAACTTGACCTTCTATTTATGACTGTATAAAGTGGAACTATTTTCGTCAGTGAAGGAGTAAATTTAACACATACTCGTGTACTCATATTTATGACTGTATAACGTGGAACTACTTTCACCAGTGGAGGAGTAAGCTAACCCATTTCCACATTGAATGTTTCCAGTTTTAAAGAATGATTATAACTTAAAGCAGGTTGAAAGTAAAGCAGAATGCGCCTTATGGCGCATTCTGCTTTACTTTCAGCCACTTTTCAGCTATTATCTGCTAGAATATAGAAAATATTTCTTTAGATACATATTCATGACTGTCTAAAAGGGAACTATTTTATAAAATGGATGAATAAAATTATAGGTGTAAAAAGGCATATTAAATTTTATGAGGGAATGGGTTAAACACAAACTCTGAGTAAACCTGTCCTCATATCTATCACTATAAAGTCCATGGAGCTACTTTCAATCTTTAAGTAATCTTGTACTCATATTTGTGACTGTTTAAAGTGGAACTACTTTCAACAGTGGAGGAATAAATTTTCTAACATAACTACCCTTGTTTTCTATAGCGAACAACGATTACGAATATCCTTGTCTCCAACATGTGTGAGATCACTTTGATGACGTCTCTTTAACGTCACTATTTATAACGGCGTTTTGACATCACCGGGATTCCAAAAATGCCTATTGCTTTGAAAAATAGCTTAAAATCGTTGGTAATGTGAGAAAAAGAATCTGTCACTTGTCAATGTTTAAGACAAGTTGATCTCAAACTCGTCTAGAATAGAAAAGTTATTAAGCTCGCCAAGGCTCGCTTAATAACATTTCAATTCTAGACTCGTTTGAGATCAGCTTGTCTTAAACATCGACTCATGACAGATCCTATATATCCTCAATGTTTTTGCTTTCATTCCAGCTGCTTTGATCAACTTCTGTGTGACTTAAAACTGGAAACATTGAATATGGAAAAGAGTTAACACAAAGTTATGAGATCAGCTTGTCTTAAACATCTACTCATGACAGATCCTATATAAACACATACTCTGAGTAAACTTGTCCTCATCTGGTAAAGCTGTTGTTTGAAGGCTTTCACGTCTGCTGTCATCGCCATCTGGACGTCCATCACAAACACGCGCTCCAAAATGTCTAGACTGGTTCGAAACTTTTGCTGCATCTTTGCAAGGAGACTGCTGGCTACGGGGCTGACATACTCGCCCCGTGCGTTCTTGGGACAGCCGACCTTGTCAGCATGAGTAGCTATGAGTATTACAGCAGGACGATTACTTGTACAACCACAGTGACCTATAGATTAGAAAAACAATAAGATTTGGTGAAGTTTGAGTAAAAAGATGCTGATTAACCCATTACCCAATAAATACGCCTTTTTACACCTTTAATTTATTCGTCTATTAAAGAAAATAGTTCCATTTAATAAATACAAGAATAAGTATCATAAGAAATTGTTTCTATATCTTAGCGGATAATAGCTTTAAGCAGGCTGAAAGTAAAGCAGAATGCACCCTTTGGTGCATTCTGCTTTACTTTCAACCTGCTGTAAGTGATCACCTGTCTTCAATACTAGAAATAGGTTATGGGGTAATGGGTTAACCCATAACCCCATAGCCTGTTTCTAGTATTGAATATATGTGTCCACTTAAAGCAGCTTTACTTTCAGCCTGCTTTAAAGCTACAGTCTGAAAGAAAATAGAAACTGTTTCTTATGGTACATTTATATTCATGGCTGTATAAATTGGAATTATTTTCTTTAGTAGATGAATAAATGAAAGGCGTAAAAAGGTGTATATATGGGGCAATGGGTTAATTCTTATACTGGATAAATGTTGCATGATGTCAGAACATATAGAAAGTATATTTGATCCTGATGTCCGAAATAAGAGGTATATTTTTTATATTTTCATTAATAATTATCAGTGTCAACTTTAAAGATGTCCAAATTGCTAGAGTAAATACGGTAAATTCGCCTTTATACAACTTTAATTTATTCCTCTTCTAAAGAAAATAGTACCACTCTATAGTCATGAATAATTGAATATGCACCATAAGATATATTTTCTATATCCTAGCAGATGGTAGCTTAAAGCAGGATGAAAGTAAAGCAGAATGTGCCTTATGACACATTCTGCTTAACTTTCAACCTGCCTCAAGTGGTAACCTGTGTTCAAAACTAGAACAGGCTATACGGTAATTGGTTTCCTGTTCAAAATGTATACATGTATAACTCCATCCGTTTTGAACTTCTATCATCTGAAATATTACATTTTTTTGGTTGGGTTCAATATTCAGAATGATATTTATCCCTTTCCCCCATAGAAGCGCTTTTTAGCGCATGAAAATAGTTCCAATTTATGTGGTCTTGAATATGAACCATCCAAAAAAAATTCTTAATTCCAGTAGATGATAGCTTAAAGCAGGCTGAAAGTAAAGCAGAATGTGCCTTAAGGCACATTCTGCTTTACTTTCAACCTGCTTTAAGTAGCTATCTATCTTCAAAACTAGAAACAGGCTATGGAGTAAAGGGTTAAATGAAATTTGGATCAGTAGCAGACAACAAATGTTGCTGACAAAGAAATAACCTAGAATTTAAAGAGTAATACTAAGGGCGTGCTCGATTATCAGTTCCAGAACAGTATGGAACGATTCCATAGAATTTGTAAATCAAGTAAAAACGGAATTGAACCCTTGCAAATATGGTAGTCTGGTTCCCTGCTTAGTATAACTTTGGTGTCGAAGCGTTGGTAAATTGTGCCGGGAACCATGATGATACGTCACAATTCTGCTCACACCACCTCCTTGGACAGAACTGATAGAACAGTTCTGGAATTGAATTCCGGACCACTCGATTTCGATTCCGTCAATCTCATCAATTCCAGACTGATAATCGAGCACGCCCTAAGAGAAAAATCTCCTTACCTAATGGTAGAAGAGGCGTGACTCTGGATTTCATGAAGTTTAACCAAAATGAGACTTGTGCGATTTGCTCATCGAATGGATCCTGTAGACTGAACATAACCACATGGATACAGCCGGTCTCCCCAAGGAAATGATCGTACAGAAGATAGTAGGGCTCGTAGCCGGAGAAATCCCACATACTCACTTCGCCAACTCCTGAAAATATATACAGTGAAACCCCTCTAAACCGGAACCTCTAAATACCGGAATTCTCTCTAAACCGGACAAAAACATTGGTCCCTTTTCCAACCCTTCTTTATATACACATTTAACGCTTTACATCATAAAATGCCTTTTTACGCCTTTGATTTATTCCTTCACTGAAAACATACATTTATGAATATGTATCATCAGAAATAGATTCTATATTCTAGTAGATGATAGCTTAAAGCAGGTTGAAAGTAAAGCATAATACAGTAATCCCTCTCTACAACAACACCCAATGAGAGACAAAGATTGTGTATGCTGTTTGGAGGGAGTAGTATAGGGAGGGAAATCGACTAACATTTGCAAACAGCTTGAATCCAGATCAGACGCCGCAATACGCGGCGTCTGATCTGGATTCAAAATGTTTGCCACTCTTCATTATGTATCTTCTATCAAAATGTCCAATATGTAACTTTGAGAAAAACAGCCGACGACAATTTTAAGTAGGCAATATTGTAGCAATGGCTCTCACTGTCTTGTTTGGGGAACATCGGCAAACATCGTTGTAAGGAGGGAGTCGTTGTTGGGAGGGAGTCGTTGTTGGGAGGGCCGTTGAAGGGAGGGAGCACTGTAATACAGTTGAACTTCGATATCTCGATCTCGCTTAACTCGAACTATCCGATAGTTCGACACATGAATTGCATTATTTCATGCTCGGTTAAGTCGGACATACCCATATTTCAAAGTTAAAACGTGGCTAAGCCACGTTTTAACTTTGAAATACGGGTATGTACGATTTAACCGAGTTCGAGATATCGAAGTTCGACTGTATGTAATTCCTAACTATAACTGATATCTAGGTCATGTACCTGTGATGTTGAGCTGCTGTATGCTGATGCCTTTGGTGTACTGGGGATTACCTACAGCGTAGCACAGCGGAGTGGGCAGACTGTACTGACGAGAGAGACGGGCTCGACCACTTCCTGTTATAAATAACAAACTCATTCACTTAGAAACATAACTGTTAACTCTTATAACAAAATGAGAATCATAACCCAGATACCCCTTAGATAAGACATGGATTATTCCAATATAGGGCTCAAAATAATGGGAGTATTTCAAAACGAAAATCTTTATTACTGCATTAAACCCTATATAAGTCACCCATTGTTAAAACTTGAAACAGGCTATGGGGTAAAGAGTGAATTGTGCCTCCTCATAAGCCTTCTTCTCTACGTAGACAGGATTAACTATTCAAAGCATGTATCGTAATCTATCTACCGCAATACGACCTGCACCGGACCAATGGAAGGAGAATGGCATACACCCACCAAAATGGCTTCTCGTTGACCATCACTGATTGGCCTATAGCCGATCTAAGTTATTTTAATATATCTATGAAGTCACACTAGGAGGGTCCCACTAGATTGGCTAGGATCTTACCTTTACTACTGCTATTTCCACTACCGGTGTAACGACTAGAAGACTGAGACGGACTCATGCCTGAAGTACTGAACCGTGAGCGACGGAAAAAACTGCTGAATAGACCACACTTCAAGGTTTCAATAAGGGTCGATTTGCCCACACCTGTTGAGCCACAGAATTTGATCTTGACCTGGGGTAGGGGCAAGTTGGAGGCCATCAGCTGTTTAATGTACATTTCTCCTCGGTCCTGAAACAGCCACAATAAATATGAGTCATTCCAACCCTCAGGGCTCCAGATAAGAGGAAGTTAATTGAACAAATTCAATATTTTCTCACTCATTTCAGCACCAATCCTATGGTGTTACTACTTGTTAAAATCGTCTTGAAGAGACGATTCTAATGAGTAATAACACCATAGGGTTTAATGCAGAAATAAAGATTTTAGTTTTTGAAAAAACTACTGTTATCTGGAGCCCTGAACACTTCTTTATTTTAACCCTTTACACCATAAATACGCCTTTTTACGCCCTTGATTTTTTTCTACACTGACTAAAATACATTCATGAATATGTATCATCAGAAATAATTTCTATATTCTAGTAGCTGATAGCTTAAAGCAGTTTGAAAGTAAAGCAGAATGCGCCTTAAGGCGCATTCTGCTTTACTTTCAACCTGCTTTTAAGTGGTCAGCTATATTCCATACTTTAAACAAGCTATGGGATAATGGGTTAAAACAACTCTGAACTAGAAACTCCCTTAAACCGGAAATTTATGTTGTCCCCACACAAGTCCCGTTTAGAGGGGTTTCACTGTCCTTTCCAAGAAAGGTGTTTTTTGTCCAAAAACATTGCCCCCAATGCAAATAATTTGGTGACAGATATATAGGATCTGTCATGAGTCGATGTTTATGACAAGCTGATCTCAAACGAGTCTAGAATTGAAATGTTATTAAGCGAGCCTTGGCGAGCTTAATAACTTTTCTATTCTAGACAAGTTTGAGATCAAGTTGTCTTAAAACATCGACGAGTGACAGATTCTTTTTCTCACATAATCAACGATTTTAAGTTATTTTTTTAAAGCAATAGGCATTTTTAGAATCCCAGTGACGTAGATAACGCCTTTATAAATAGTGACGTTTAAGTGACATCATCAAAATTGATCTCCCACATGTTGGAGACAAGGATATTCCTGATCGTTGTTCGCTATAGAAAACAGGGATTTTTATGTGAGAAAATATTTTCATGCATAGCTTTATTCCAGTTCACATGAGGTTCCCTAACCCATTACCTAATACAAACACCACCATATACCCCCACATCAATTAGTGTTTGCTCTGTCAGTCTGTTTGTCTGTCCGTAACTTTAATCCATTTTATGCGGGATACACTTTTAGTTGTATCTTTAGGCAAACAGTGTTGATCTCAGATCAGGCCCTACAATTGTGGGGCCTGATCTGAGATCAAAACTGTTTGCAACTAAGTCAATATTCTATCAGAAACTGCTATAATCTTTTGCAAATATTTGAGTTATATCCGCTGCAGCCGACATTTTAAAATGGCCGCCAAACATTACCCAGCATGCAATGGGTTAACCAAGGCCATAACCTAGGAAGTCCATGTGATAGAGACTTCATATTTGGCATGTGTACTCAACTCAAGAAGCTCTTGAGCTCAATACAAGTTTGGTCATGTCCGACAAAGGCCATTTAGAGGTCAATTAAGCTGAATTTGGTTTGGTCATGTCTGACAAAGGCCGTTTAGAGGTAAAACAAGCTGAATTGCAACATGTGATAGAGACTTGATATCTGGCATGTGTACTCAACTCAGCTCTTGAGCTCAGTTTGAAAGTTTGGTCATGTCTGACAAGAGTCAAGGTCATTCATAGGTCTTTCATTGGTCAAACAGACTAAATTTTAACTTGGCCATAAGATTTGGATTACATGTGATAAAGACTTTATGTGAACCCCTCCCCTCTTACTTACCCCCTTGACTTTGTTCAGAAGGTCTGCCACCTCTGTGAACCCCTCAGCTAGAGCCATTATGTCTGGTGTAACACCATCCTGTTACAATTAGAAAATCAACATCAGCTGTATACCAGTCTCTTATACAGCGTAACAAACATCATCAGTGTACCGTCGAGAAGACGTTCTTTCCCGTTTAACCCGTTCCCCCATAAATACGCCTTTTTATGCCTCTAATTTATTTCTCAACTGAAGAAAATAGTTTCAATTTATACAGTGATAAATATATATCAAAAGAAATGTTTTCAATACTCTAGCAGATAATAGCTTAAAGCAGGCTGAAAGTAAAGCAGAATGCGCCTTAAGGCGCATTCTGCTATACTTTCAACCTGCTTTAAGTGGTCATATATCCTCAAAACTAGAAACAGGCTATGGGGTAATGGGTTAAACACAAACAATTCCAATTTCCATTTAAATCTAGTCCATTTTGACTATTTATGGTTGATTTTAAAAAGGCATTGCAAACCGTCAAATAGCGCATGAATAATAAGATACTCTGACTTGCCACGGATAAGAGCGAGTAAACTAGACAAACGCAGAAAGCTCCTAAAGGCAAAAGCTGCCTCCTGTCAGATACAGCTTCTTCGAATGGCTGCCTAATCCAGAAAACTTTTTAACTCTTTGCATGCTGGGAAATATTTTCGTCTGCAACAACTGTCATCTGCTATTGTTCTTAAAATAAAGAATTTTTAAAAAATCATTTTTAAACCAGGATCAGAGTGTAAACAGTTTGGATCCTGATGAGACGCCACGCGGCGTTTCATCAGGATCAAAACTGTTTTGAGTATAAAATCATGAATCCGCCGCTGGCAAAGAGTTAAAAACATTTTTATTTTCAGTCTTGAAGTGTTCAGTGTTCAGATGTTAAACTGTATTTTTCACAGATGGGAAATGGGGGCTGAATTGTGGCCCCTAAACTGTTACCTTATTAGGTATATCAGGACTGGCCCCAGATAGTAGTAGACATCTGACTATCTCAGAGTATCCCAGCTTACTGGCTATATGGAGCGGGGTGACACACGTCTCCTGAAAATAGTGAGTGACTGAGTGAGTGATTGAGTTGGCAACAAAGACTAAAGGGAAACTTGTACATGAATGTATACATTACATTGTGCTTATCGAGAGTAATATACAGACTCTTGTATCTTATCGTACAGACACACACAGAAAACCTCGGTATCACAGGAAAGCATATAATATAGAGGATATTAATTCCTTTGGATTGATATGAAAAATATATCACGAGAATGGGTTGTTATCTGGTTAAAAAAAACGAGACCAAAGTCCAGATAACAACCCATTCGAGTGGCAAAGTATTCGATGTGAAATCAAATTAGTCTATTTGTTTATCTGCCCTCACACACACTAACAATGCCCTTTCCTTCACATTAGTAACTAAGGATGTCTTTGACCAGTTTCTACCGACACACATGCATCTGGAGTCTGAAGTTGTTCTCAAGCATTTGATTGGCCTAGGCTAAAATCTGACCAATCAAATGCTTGAGAACAAACTCAGACTCAACTCGAAAGCTTTCTAACCTTGGAGGCAAGCCAAAAGTAGAAAGCATCTGTACAGTAGCTTGACCCCTTCACAACAAATTAAAGCAGGCTGAAAGTAAAGCAGAATGCGCCTGAAGGCGCATTCTGCTTTACTTTCAGCCTGCTTTAGGCAACCAGCTGCTAGGATATAGAAACTTTGTCTCATAGTACATATTCCTGACTGTATGAACAGAATCTACTTTCTTTGGTGCAGGAACAATTTAAAGCCGTAAAAAATCGTATTCATGGGGTAATGGGTTAAATTATCCAAATATGCTGAGAAAACACCTTTACTTCCAGCTTTTTTTTTATCAAACACCTGATCTAGACACTGAAATAAAAAGCCATTCAGGAAAAGGTAACTCTAAGTAACTCTAAAGCCATTCAGGAAAAGGCAACTGTAAAGATTGGTAGTACTAGAGTTGTCTTACCTTGGTTGGTATATCAACCTTACATCTATATGCACACATGGTCTTTACGACAGTAGATAGACCCTCACATACAGCACAGTGAAAGATAACTCTAATTAACTGTAAAGATTGGTAGTACTAGAGTTGTCTTACCTTGGTTGGTATATCAACCTTACATCCATATGCACACATGGTCTTTACGACAGTAGATAGACCCTCCCGTACAGCACAGTGAAAGATAACTCTAATTAACTGTAAAGATTGGTTGTCTTACCTTGGTTGGTATATCAACCTTACATCCATACGCACACATGGTCTGTACGACAGTAGATAAACCCTCTCGTACAGCACAGTGAATCACACATTCTCCCGTGTCCTGAAACATCAATTTAAAAAAAATTAAAATAAAATACGGTAATAGGTGTCAAACAGTTTGGATCCAGGGTTAACTATTCTGGATCCAAACCATTTGTACAATTAACCCATTACCCTATAGCTTGTTTCTAGTTCCGAAAATAGGTGACCAGTTAAAGCAGGTTGAAAGTAAAGCAGAATGGGCCTTAACCCTTTCCCACATAGCATATATCTAGTATTGAATATAGGTGTCCACTTAAAGCAGGTTGAAAGTAAAGCAGAATGCGCTTTAAGCGCATTCTGCTTTACTTTCAGCCTGCTTTAAGCTATTGTCTGCTAGAATATAGAAAATATTTTGTATTATACATATTTATGAATGTATAAATTGGAACTATTTTCTTCAGGGCAAGAATAAACTGAGTGTGCTAAAAGGCGCTTCTATGGGGGAAAGGGTTAAGGCACATTCTGCTTTACTTACAGAATGCTTTAAGCTAACATCTTCTAAACTATAAAACAATTTTTTATCACATATATTTATGACGTATAAATAAAAGAATTATTTTCTTCAGTGGAGGAATAAATTAATGGCATAAAAAGGCGCATTTTGGGGGGAATGGGTTAATCAAGGTTTTGCTATAACCTGGTGTATGATCTCTATACCAACTGTTTGCAAAAGTAATTGTAAATATGCCATTAGAAGGCAGAGAGTTACAAAACACTGTCAGAGCTTGTGGCCAAACAAAGCATCTGTTTAATACCCAAAAATCTGAGGTCTGCTTTTGTGTTGTCATCTTTATAACCATGACAACTATACAAGTTTTGATAACTTCAAGAAAAATTTGCATAAAAACAAAACAAATTATGTGTACACATATCTCAAAACATCACGTTATCACGAACAACAGATATAAAACAGTGGCGAAACGGAGTCGGTTCATTATATTCAAAAGTCTTGCAGTTAGGCGAGATGAAGTAAGCAAAACTTACAAGGTCCAGGGTTATAATGTGTTTCGAGTTGAGTCTGACATCATTCTCAAGCATTTGATTAGCTTGATTTGAGCTTTTGCTCAAATCTGACAAATTAATGCTCGAGACCGATCTCAGACTCAACTCAAATACTTTATAACCTTGGGGCCAGTTCTAGCTTTATCCAATATATACTAACAACTTATCCCATAAATCAAAGGCTATTTGACTGCATAAAAGACAGGTGACAGCTTAAAGCAAGGTGACAGTAAAACAGAAAGCTCCTAAAGGAGCTTTCTGTTTTACTGTTACCTTACTTTAAGCAGTCACCTGTCTTAAACACCTAATTATTCACACAATTTAGTGGTTGTAATAGAGAGGTGGTTGTAATCTTAACATAGAGGTGGTCGTAATAGACAAGTGGTCGTAACAGAGAGGTAGTCCTAATAGACAGGTGGTCATAATAGAGAGGTGGTCGTTACAGAGGGATGGTCATAATAGAAAGGTGGTGGTAATAGACAAGTGGTCGTAACAGAGAGGTGGTGGTAATAGAGAGGTGGTCATAATAGAGGTGGTCTTAATAGACAGGTGGTCATAACGGAGAGGTGGTCGTAACAGGGATGGTCATAATAGAAAGGTGGTGGTAATATACAGGTGGTCATAATAGAGAGGTGTTCGTAACAGAGGGATGGTCATAATAGAAAGGTGGTCGTAATAGACAAGTGGTCGTAACAGAGAGGTGGTGGTAATAGACAGGTTGTCATAATAGTGAGGTGGTCTTAATAGACAGGTGGTCCTAACAGAGGGGTAGTCGTAATAGAAAGGTGTTGGTAACAGAAGGGTGGTCGTTATAGATGGGATTTCCTGTGCATGTGATTTGTGGTGATGGATATTGGGGAAAGTGTTCAGTTTACCAATATATCTAATTAAACTAAACATCCAGGCCTGCTTCATACTAATTGAATGGTGATTTGAGATCTTGCCAAAGTGCCCCGTCTGTTCAAAAGTTCTGGCTTGTGATTTTTTCTCTCGGAAATGAACCTTGAGATCTCTACAGCACTGATAACATTTTGTAGTAAGTCAGTTTATAAAAGTCTCAATTATTATTTCAGGGCTGCCATAAGTTGATAATAAAAATCCTAAGATTTCAAATTTTCAGTTTACTCCCTCTTATCTGGAGCCTTGTCTATTACGGTCTATTTTATCTATTAACCATTACCTAATAGGCGTGTGGTGTATATTTTTATTCAGTGTAAGAATAAATTAAAGGCGTAAAAATATACAGATAGATAGATTTACAGACAGGCAGACAGAGAGAGAGAGAGAGAGCATGAGAGGGAGGATGGACAGAGATAGTACATCTAGACTTATAGAAAGGCAGACATACATACAGACAGAGAGAGAGAGAGAGAGAGCATGAGAGGGAGGATGGACAGAGATAGTACATCTAGACTTATAGAAAGGCAGACAGACATACAGACAGAGAGAGAGAGAGAGAGAGAGCATGAGAGGGAGGATGGACAGAGATAGTACATCTAGACTTATAGAAAGGCAGACAGACATACATACACAGAGAGAGAGAGAGCATGAGAGGGAGGATGGACAGAGATAGTACATCTAGACTTATAGAAAGGCAAATAGACTTACAGAGAGAAGGAAATAGAGACAGACACACAGAGAGAGACATACACAGACAGACAGAGAGAGACATACACAGACAGACAGACAGACAGACAGAGAGAGCATGAGAGGGAGGATGGACAGAGATAGTACCTCTAGACTAATAGAAAGGCAGATAGACTTACAGACATGCAGAGAGAAGGAAAGAGAGACAGACACACAGAGAGAGACATACACAGACAGACAGACAGACAGACAGACAGAAAAACACAGACAGAGAGAGACAGACAGACAGACAGGGATACAGAAAGACAGAGAGAGAGAGAGAGACACTGAAAGACAGAGAGAGAGAGAGAGATAGAGAAACATACAGACAGAAAGACACAGACAGATAGACATACTGGGATACAGAAAGACAGAGAGAGAGAGAGAAAAGACAAAGAGAGAGAGAGAGAGACAGAGACAGACAGTACCACAGTACCTCTATCAAGTCGTCAATGTGACAGCCAGCGTGCAGTAACATAAGGGCTATGGTTGTGTGTTGTCTATTACAGGCTATGTATAGATAGAGATAGATAGAGAGAGACAGACAGACAGACAGACAGTACCTCTATCAAGTCATCCATGTGACAGCCAGCGTGCAGTAACATGAGGGCTATGGTTGTGTGTTGTCTATTACAGGCTAGGTATAAACCACTGCTACCTCTCTGAAACAACAACAACAACAAATATCAGTAAACTCTAACCCTTTCCCTTATAGAAACGCCTTTTAGCACATCATATTTATTCCTACACTAAAGAAAATAGTTCCAATTTTTCTTTTACATTCATGAATATGTATCATAAAGATTAGTTTCTTTATTCTAGCAAGTGGAAGCTTAAAGCAGGCTGAAAGTAAAGCAGAATGTGCCTTATGGCGCATTCTGCTTTACTTTCAACCTGCTTTAAGTGATCATATGTCTTCAATGTTAGAACAGGCTATGGGGTTAACTCATTCACACCTGAAACTTATAAAAAATGGTCGCAAGTAAGATTATAAAATTACCAATAATTATTTATTTCTACATCTAATCCTGTCTTGTGACATCTCTTTGGAATCGTCTTTGAAAAGACGATTCCAAAGAGATGTCACAAGACAGGATGAGATGGAGAATTCAGAAATTAGGTGTATTTTAAAGATTTGACTAATCACAATGGTTTTTGTTGTTCTACAATGTTTCATAAAATTGGCATCTCAGGGCTCCAGATAAGAAAAAGTTTTCTGAACAAATTCAATATTTCAATTTCAAATTCAAATTCAATCATTTTTGCACCAATCCTATGGTGTTACTACTCATTAGAATTGTCTCGAAGAGACAATTCTAATGAGTAGTAACACCATAGGGTTTAATGCAGAAATAAAGATTTTAGTTTTTGAAAAACTAACCTTATCTGGAGCCCTGCATCTGAAACTTATAATGGACAAGTCACACTTTCAATTAAGTCTAGTCTATATATTTACTATTTTCTTTCAAAATGACAAACAATACAGACCCTGTAGGGAGCCCTCTGACCAGAATCTACACTGTTTGCCTATAGTAAGTGTACTCTTCACAGGTACACAGGGCTCCAGATAAGAGGGAGTAAACTGAACAAATACAACATTTTCTCACTTACTGTAGCCCAGATCCTGTGGTGTTACTACTCATTAGAATCGTCTCGAAGAGACGATTCTAATGAGTAGTAACACCACAGGGTTTAATTCAGAAATAAAGATTTTAGTTTTTGAAATACTCCCCTTATCTGGAGCTCCGGGTACACTGTAAATGATGTGTTTATTCTTTGCTAGGGTTGAATGGGTTAATAATTTCCCTAGCAATACAGTAGAACCGCTCCAAACCGGAACCTCTACGTATCGAAATTCTCTCTAAACTGGATGAACTTTGGTCTGATTTTCAACCCTTCTTAACTTTAAACTATTACATCATAACTACGCCTTTTTACATCTTTGGTTTATTCCTACACTGAATGAAATAGTTCCACTTTATACATTCTGGCAGATGATAGCTTAAAGCAGATTGAAAGTAAAGTAGAATGCAAAGATCCTAAGGGCCAATGTTCAGGTATTCAACTGTTTAAGCAATTGGACTTTGCCAGTTCTGTTACCTTATCTTTAAGGTCCAGTGGCATACCAGCGTCTATGAGTATTTTCACACATTCCACGTGCCCCCTTGCTGCGGCACAATGTAGCACGGAGTCCCCGTCTTTGTTCTGTATGTCAAGCCTGGCTCCTTGTTGACATAGAATGTGGACGATGTTGGTGAAGCCGTGCCAGGCTGCGTTGTGTAGAGGCGTTTCTCCTAACTACAATACAGTAAGAGTATTGATCCATTAACCCTTTACTCCATTAATAAGATGCACATTTTTACACATTTGTTTTATTCCTCCACTGATTTGTAGAAAGTAGTTCCAATTTATACAGTATAAGATTTTTTTTTCTATATTCCAGCAGATGACCACTTAACCCTTTGAACCCTAGTCCCGCATATAGGCGTTCTTTTCAAACAATTTACATGTGAATAGTACAATTGTCCTGTGCAAACAGTGAAGACCCAGATCAGAGGGCTCCGAAAGGAGCCCTCTGATCAGGGTCTTCACTGTTTGTCATAATGCCAAACATTGACAAAAACAACCCTTAAAAGTCAGAAATGGACTAGACTAAAATGGAAACTGGAATTGTCCATTTAAAGTTTCAGGGAGGAAAGAGTTAAAGCAGGCTGAAAGTAAAGCAGAACGCGCCTAAAGTGCATTCTGCTATACTCTCAACCTGCTTTAAGTGGTTACCTATTTTCAATTCTAGAAACAGGCTACGGGGTAAGGGAGAGGTGAGGTGAGGTGAACTCAGACCTTCATTGTCCTGCAGGTTGATGTCTATAAGTGGTTACCTATTTTCAATTCTAGAAACAGGCTACGGGGTAAGGGAGAGGTGAGGTGAGGTGAACTCAGACCTTCATTGTCCTGCAGGTTGATGTCTATAAGAAGTTACCTATTTTCAATTCTAGAAACAGGCTACGGGGTAAGGGAGAGGAGAGGTGAGGTGAATTCAGACCTTCATTGTCCTGCAGGTTGATGTCTATAAGTGGTTACCTATTTGTAATTCTAGAAACAGGCTATGGGGTACGGGAGAGGTGAGGTGAGTTGAGTTGAACTCAGACTTACATTATCCTGTAGGTTGATGTCTATAAGTGGTTACCTATTTGTAATTCTAGAAACAGGCTACGGGGTAAGGGAGAGGTGAGGTGAGGTGAACTCAGACCTTCATTGTCCTGCAGGTTGATGTCTATAAGTGGTTACCTATTTTCAATTCTAGAAACAGGCTACGGGGTAAGGGAGAGGTGAGGTGAGGTGAACTCAGACCTTCATTGTCCTGCAGGTTGATGTCTATAAGTGGTTATACCTATTTGTAATTCTAGAAACAGGCTATGGGGTAATTTAAGGGAGAGGTGAGGTGAGTTGAGTTGAACTCAGACTTACATTGTCCTGTAGGTTGATGTCTATGCCTGTGGAAGTAAGCAGATCTATAACAGCGGTGTGGCCATACCGAGCTGCCACATGGGCCGGCGTCTCCCCAGACTGAAAAATACCGTACAGTCAAATCTTGTTAGCTTAACCATTTCCCTTATAGAAGTGCCTTTTAGCTCCTTATATTTATTTCTACACTGAAGATAATAGTTCCAATTTTTACGGTCATGAATATGTCTCAAAAATAATATTTTCTTTATTCTAGCAAGTGGAAGCTAAAAGCAGGCTGAAAGTAAAGCAGAATGCGCCTAAAGGCGCATTCTGCTTTACTTTCAACCTGCTTTAAGTGATCATATGTCCTCAAAATAAGAAAGAGGCTATAGGGTAAAGGGTTAAACTCATTTAACCCACTACCCAATAAATACAGTAAAACCCCTCTATTACGACCACTTAAACGAAGGTTATTTGACTGTGTAAAAGACAGGTGACAGCTTAAAGCAAGGTGACAATAAAACAGAAAGCTCCAAAATTGGGAAAAGTAGACTGACTTCCATAAAAACTAAATGGAAGACTACTTACTTACATGAAATAGAAAGTTGCATTAATCTAATACCAGAAAATGATACTATTTAACACTTACAAAGGACTGGTAATTGAATAGGAATTTTTTTTTAAAATATTTTTTTTGGGAATTCTTCCACCGAATTGGGTAAAAAACGAGGCTTTCTGTAATTTGGAAGTCACCGAAAATCAGTCTCTGTTAAAGAAGGTAAAAAAGCTTTCCTCCACCAAACCCTATGGTGTGACTACTCATTAGAATTGTTTCTTCGAAACAATTCTAATGAGTAGTCACACCATAAGGTTTAATGTAGCTAGAGGGAAAGTTAGTATTGTTAGTACACACCTTGTGTTGACGTTTACCTTATTTTGCGTATCAAGGGCCAGCCCTTCCTCCTTGAGGTACCTTGTGACATCCACATGACCCTGTCTGGCGGCCCAGTACACTGCCCCATCTCCGTGCTAAAATAAAATATCCAAAATATTAACCTGCTTTGAAATTAACTTAACACATTACCCCATAGCATGTTTCTAGTTTTTAAGATAGAGTGTGACTTAAAGCAGGTTGAAAGTAAAGCAGAATGCAGAATTGTCACTTTTAAGCTACAATCTGGTAGAATATAGAAAATATTTCTTGTGCTGCATATTCATGACTATATAAATTGGCACTATTTTCTTCAGTGGAAGAATAAATTAAATGCGTAAAAAGGTGTATAATATATGGGGTAATGGGTTAAGTATCAAAGTTGTTTGGTCTCTGTTCTGAATAGTTGCTTCATACTAAGTATATCAATACTGATTCCTACATCAAATTAACCCCTTTTATGCCGGATACACTTTTAGGTGTACCTCTACGCAAACAGTTTTGATCTCAGATCAGGCCCTACAATTGTGGGGCCTGATCTGAGATCAAAACTGTTTGCAGCTGATTCAATATTCTATCCGAAACTGCTAAAATCTTTTGCAAATATTTGAGTTATACCCGCTGCAGACGACATTTTAAAATGGCCCCCAAATATTACCCAGCATGCAATGGGTTAAGCCTTTGCTGTCAAGTCTTAATAACCTTTGCAAACAGTTTGGATCCCGATGAGACACCCAATTTTACGCAACATCTCATCAGCTAGGATCCAACTGTTTGACACGGTGACCCTGTTCTGATTTTTTTTTTCTTCAAAAAAATCTGTTTTTAAAACTGTAGCAGATGACTTTTTTTGCAGACGACAATTTTTGCAGACGACACTTACAAAGCATGTTGAAGGCTAATTATTTGCCTTATTTGAGTGGTTGATAATTAGAAAGCAATTCTATACAGTGATAACGGCTGATCAGCTGATCACACACTCCCTGTCTTGCTTTATTAACCCATTGCATGCTGGGTAATATTTGCCAGCCATCTTAAAATGTCGTCTGCAGCGGGTATAACTCAAATATTTCCAAAGATTTAGTAGTTTCTGATAGAGTATTGACTTAGCTGCAAACAGCTGTGATCTCAGATCAGGCCCCACAATGTGGGGCCTGATCTGAGATCAAAACTGTTTGCCTAGAGGTACACCTAAAAGTATAGCACACATGAAATGGGTAAAGTCAATACTCTATCAAAAACTGCTAAAATATTTTGCAAATATTTGAGTTATACCCGCTGCAGACGACATTTCAAAATGGCCACCAAATATTACCCAGCATGCAATGGGTTAAACTCCTTCACTGCCATTATATCATCTGCTTTAAACCAGAGCTCCAGATAAGAGGGGGTAAACTGAACAAATCTGACATTTTCTCACTTACTTCAGCACCAAATCCTATGGTGTCACTACTCATTAGAATCGTCTCAAAGAGACGATTCTAATGAGTAGTGACACCATAGGGTTTAATTTCAGAAATAAAGCTTTTATTTCTTGAGATACTCCCCCTATCTTGAGTTCTGCTTTAAACAACTGTCTCCTGTTTTCATTCGATTTCTCAAAATCAAATTGTAGGTAAATTCCACAAAGTAATATTGTTATTGAGTACATTGTACCAAACAGTTTTGACGTGGCGCCAATGTCTGATCAGGATCCAAACTGTTTGCAAATGTCACAACTTTCGGAATATTAAGACAGTGGAAGGGTTAATTCCAAAGGTTCAGAATCTTCACACCGAATCATCTGGCCAGTTTACATCAACTTTTGACAGTTTGGTTTTAACCCATTTATGCAATTCTCTTTTCCAGTCATCCAGGTATTGAATGTCATACGCATACTCTCGGTCCTTCATTTGGATGGCGTCGGTCTTACTCGGAAAAACAAATAATTCTAATTTTCGCTTTTGCAACTTATGTAAGACCTTCGTAGTATTCATAGGACCTATTCAGATAATAATGCGTAAAAAATAATAAGATTAAACGCCCTACTGCACAAACTTATGTAGATTTCGGGTTTGTTGTCCCCGAGTGCGCGACTGCTCGCTAAGTGTAAACAAAGAGGGTATGACGTAGCACTGGAAAAGAGAATGCACTCTTCCTGTATACTTGCTGGAAGATTTCATTGTAGATGTACAAGGGAGATCTAAACACACTGAGAAGAAGTTGTTTGAAACATATTGGGAACGGACGACACCAACACCGACTGACCGCCGTACGGCGACTGATCACAATAGCTCACCTTGAGCACTTTGTGCTCAGGTGAGCTCAGGCTCAGGTGAGCTCAGGCTCAGGTGAGCTAAAAAGGAAGATTGGATGAAATTTGTAGCCGCTAGTGTTAACAGAATGCTTTTCTTTCAACCTGCTTTAAGCTACCATCTACTACAATATAGAAAATATTTCTTATGTTGCATATTCATGACAGTATCAAGTGGAAATATTTCCTCCAATGGAGGAATTTATTAAAGGCGTAAAAAGGTGTATTTATGGGGTAATGGGTTAAAAATAACAAGAGCACTGCATGCTGGTGCCAACCCTCCTCCTCTAAAAGATTAAGACAGAAAAATGCAAACAGGACGTACTTGTGAAACACTATACCCCCTGATGTGACAACGACCTTGAATGACCTTGACTTTGTTTGACATGATTCTTGAGTTAAATACACATGCCAAATATGAAGTCTTTATCACATGTCATTCCAGAGTTGTGGCAAATGTGGAACTAACCCTATTTGACCTCTAAATGACCTTGACCTTTGCCAACATGACCCAACTTGTATTGAGCTCAAAAGCTTCTTGAGTTGTGTACACATGCCAAATATGAAGTGTCTGTCACATGCTGTTTAAGAGTTATGGCCAATGTTAAATTAAACCTAGTTGACCTCTAAATGACCTTGACCTTTGTTGGAAATGATCCAAGTTGTACTGAGCTCAAGAGCTTCCTAAGAAGAGTACACATGCCAAATACAAAGTCTTTTCAAGAGTAATGGCCAATATCAAATTAATTCTTTTTCCTCTCAATTACCTTGACCTTTGTCAGACATGACACAATTTGTATGGAGCTCAAGATCTTCTTCAGTTGGGTTCACATGCCAAATATAAAGACTTTATCACATGCAATTATAAAGTTATGACCATTTGTAAAATTAACCATATTTGACCTTTAAATGACCTTGACTTTTGTTGGACATTACCAAATTTTACTGAGGGCAAGAGCTTCTTGCGTTGAGTACATACATGTATATCTAATATAAAGTCTGTATCACATGTAGTTATAAAGCTATGGCCAACATTAAGATTTCAGATGACGCAAGACACAAGAGTGATGACAGTAACTCGTTTTCTTCGAAAACAGACAAGCTAAACATTATAGGTAAAATTTAAATTTACCTTGTCTAAAACATTAATGTTGACACCTTTGGACTGCAGGAACCTAACAATATCAGTGTGACCTCCGCTGGCAGCCATATGAACAGCCGTCTCTCCATGCTGAAATAATCATAAACACATTTAACATTATCAACCTAACAATTTAAACCATGTTTTCACGTTGAACTATGTATATGTTCGACTTAACCCTTTAACCAATAGCCTGTTTCTAGTAGTTAAGATATGTGACATATTAAAGCAGGCTGAAAGTAAAGCAGAATGTGCCCTAGGGCACATTCTGTTTTACTTTCAGCCTACTTTAAGTTACTATCTGCTAGTGTATAGAAAATATTACTTATAGTACTTATTCATGACAATATAAAATGGAACTATTTTCTTGGCGGATGAATAAATTGAATGCGCTAAAAGTCGCTTCTATAAGGGAAAGGGTTAAGCCAAGCAAGAATAGTGAAATTCAACTGAAGATGTATGTAGAATTTCGGGTTATCCCTTAACCCTTTCCCCCATAGAAGCGCCTTTTAGCGCATTCAGTAAATACAAAATATTTTCTATATTCTAGCAGATGATAGCTTAAAGCAGGCTGAAAGTAAAGCAGAATGCGCTTAAAGCGCATTCTGCTTTACTTTCAACCTGCTTTAGGAGGACAACTATTTTCAGTACTAGAGATATGCTATGTGGGAAAGGGTTAACCCAACAGCCTGTTTCTAGTTCTGAAAGTAGGTGACTACATAAAGCAGGTTGAAAGTAAAGCATTGAGGTGACTGCTTAACCCATTACCCCATAGCCTGTTTCTAGTTCTGAAAATAGTTGACTACATTAAACAGGTTGAAAGTAAAGCAGAATGCACCTTAACCAATTACCCCATAGCCTGTTTCTAGTTTTGTAGATAGGTGAACACTTAAAGCAGGTTGAAAGTAAAGCAGAATGCTATTATCTGCTAGAATATAGAAAATAGTTCCTATGATTTTTATTTGTGACAGTATAAATTGAAATTGTTGATGAATTAATTAAAGGCGTAAAAAGGTGTATGTATGGAGTAATGGGTTAAGATGCAATCTGCTTTACTTTCAGCCTGCTTTAAGCTATCACGTGCTAGAACCTAGAAAATACTTCTTATCAAACATATTCATGGATGTTTACAGTGGAACTATTTTCTTCTATATATGAATAAATTAAAGGCATAAATAGGCATATTTATGCAACAATATATTTCCAGTTTAGTCCTACAAGAAACTCATGTTGGGAATGTTCTGTTTACCAGGGCTCCAGATAAGGGGAGTATTTCAGAAACTAAAATCTTTATTTCTGCATTAAACATTATGGTGTCACTACTCATTAGAATCGTCTCAAAGAGATGATTCTAATGAGTAGTAACACCGTAGGATTTGGTGCTGGCATGAGTGAGAAAATGTTGGATTTGTTCGGTTTGCTCCCTCTTATCTGGAGCCCTAGTTAACTTTGTCTGGTATCAATCAAAACTTCTGGCACACTACCTGACAGCACCTATCAGTTAGCCAGATCACTGACAGTCAAAACATCTCAACAACAAATACTTACAGACTTGAAGAGCATTCTGCTTTACTTTCAACCTGCATCCATCAATGTAATATAAATGTAATAGGAGTTTTTTACATTATTTTTGTCCTGTGTAAACCCCTCACTTGATCAATTAATAGCCTGTTCTAGTTTTGAAGACAGTTGACCACTTAACCCTTTCCTCCCTGAAACCTCAAATGGACTGTCAAAATGACAAACAGTACACTGATCAGAGGGCTCCTTAAGGAGCCCTCTGATTAGGGTCTACACTGTTTGCACAGGACAAGTGTACTCCTAGCAAGTACACTGTTTGCAATTGACACATATATGTATGGCTAGGGTTCAAAGAGTTAAAGTATGTTGAAAGTAAAGCAGAATGTGTCTTAAGGCACATTCTGCTTTACTTTCAGCCTGCTTTAAGCTACCAACTAATAGGATAGAGAAAAAAATAATTCTTATGATACGTAATTATTCCTGACTGTATAATTATATTGGAACTATTTTCTTCAGGGTATGGATAAACTAAATGTGCAAAAAATGCATATCTTTAGAGTAAAGGGTTAAGCTACCAGCTTGACATATACCAGTAAAGCCTTCTGTATTCTGTGTTCAGGACTTCTTATATTTGGACTACTTTTCTTCGTGTAGAAATAATCAAGAGTTGCAAGAAGGTGTATTTATGGAGTAATGGGTTAAGCCAACACACTAAAAGTGTAGAGGTGTAAGACTCATCCTATTGGCAATCTCCAGATCTATTTTCTGGGGCATATTTGTGAGACTTTTAATGGGCTAACCCTTTACCCCATAGCCTGTTTATAGTATTGAAGATATCGGACCACTTAAAGCAGATTGAAAGTAAAGCAGAATGTGCCTTATGGCGCAATCTGCTTTATTATCAGCCTGCTTTAACTACCATCTACTCAGAAAAAGGCAATATTTCTTGTTTTGCATATTCATGACTGTATAAAAATGGAACTATTTTCTTCAATGGAGGTATAATTCAAATGCGCTAAAAGTCGCTTCTGTAGGGTATTTAACCCATTATCCCATAAATACGCCTTTTTACGCCTCTAATTTATTCCTCCATTGAAGACAATAGTTCCAATTTATACAGTTATGAATACGTATCATTCGAAATATTTTCTATATTCTAGAAGATGGATACTTAAAGCAGGCTGAAAGTAAAGCAGAATGTGCCGTAAGGCGCATTCTGCTTTACTTTCAACCTGCTTTAAGTGATCATCTTTCTTTAAAACTAGAAACAGACTATGGTGTAAAGGGTTAAAGCATAAACCTTAAGGTGAAGAGGTGTGAAACTCACCCTGTTGGCAATCTCCAGATCTATCTTCTGGGCCATATCGGTGAGACTTTTAATCCCTTCTAGATTGCCCTCCTCGCAGGCACAGAACAGGGCTGCCATCACAAAATTCTCCGCCTTGTCCTGAAACACACAAACAGTTATATCTTATAAATAATAGTACACACAAACAGTCACGGGGCGGACCAGATAAGAGGGAGTAAACTGAACAAATCCAACATTTTCTCAATCATTTCAACACCAAATCCTATAGTGTTACTACTCATTGGAATCGTCTCTTCGAGACGATTCTAATGAGTAGTGACACCATAGGGTTTTATGCAGAAATAAAGATTTTAGTTTTTGAAATACTCCCCTTATCTGGAGCCCTGCAGTTACATCATATCAATAACCATAGTACAGTGCTGCCTCCCTACAGCACACTCCCTACTACAATGCTTGCTGCTGCTTCTATACACCTCCCTATTATACACCGATTTTATTGACCTGGCAGGGCGGAGTTTCGATGTGGACCTTTGCATTTCAACTTTGGGGGGCGACAGAACGCTCTTTTATTATCGGAGTTTACCGTTGTTGTCTGCCTTTTTTTCTCAACATTACATATTAGTGGACATTTTGACAAGGAATGTAATGAAGAATAACAAACAGCTTGAATCCAGATCAGACGCCGCGTTACGCAAATGTTTGCAAATGTAAACCAAGTCTTAATTTTCTCTCCCTATAACAACCTCCTCCAAACAACACACTCAATCTTTGTCTCCCGTTGGGTGTTTTTGTAGAGAGGGAGCACTGAACACACCTTTTTCACGTGGATATCGGCCTGCACCCCCATGTGTTTCTTCATGTTGAAAGTATCGGAAACCTATCACCCCTAAAATCAAATGTATATTATTATATCTTTTCCAAAGGTTAGCTTCGCCCTGCCAGGTGATAAAAAATCGGCCTATACAATCACTTAATTGTGTTAATTATAAGGTGCTTAGGACAGATGACTACATAAAGCAAGGTGATCTTTAGGAGCGTTCTGTTTACAGTCACCTTGCTTTAAAGCGACTCGCAACCGGATGGTGTACTTGTCAAAATAAAATAAAATACTCAAATAAAAGCAAATTTGTGGCATTATTTGGCTTCTGACTTTAAAAAAATATGATCAGTCCAAAAAAAGTCTCAAGAATCGTCACCGAATCTTAGATTTTTAGATATTTTCCATCGTTTTTCTATACCGACTAGTAGACGGTATAGTTGTTGCTGTTGCTTCTCTACACGGGCTCAGACATAAACACGAGCCGAATTACGAAGTTGTATGCACTTTCGATCGCAACACATTGAAATACGTTAAATCGATCCGAGATAAACGGATAGTTCCGTGGTCCATTGGTCTAAGCGGTTTCCCCTATTTTGCCTTCTGTCCGCCAATGCCGGGCCATGGGTTCGAATCCCACCAGAGACCAATATTTTTTTTTATTGAAATTCATTTTTTTTAAACAGAATTTCTTATCCTAAACTAATTCTTTACCATTTATATAAGCGTTTGACACATATTTACAAATTACTATTTTTAATGCACCATCTGGTTGCGAGTCGCTTTAAGCTTTATCACCCCATATCCTGGTTCTAGTATTGAAGATAGGTGGCCACTTAACTCTTTCCTCCCTGAAACTTTAAATGGACAATTCCAGTTTACATTTCAGACTAGTCCATTTCTGACTTTTAAGGGTTGCTTTTGTCAATGTTTGGCATTCTGACAAACAGTGAAGACCCTGATCAGAGGGCTCCTTTCGGAGCCCTCTGATCTGGGTCTTCACTGTTTACACAGGACAATTGTACTATTCACATGTACACTGTTTCAAAAGGATGCCTATATGCGGGACTAGGGTTCAAAGGGTTAAAGCATGTTGAAAGTAAAGCAGAATGCCCCTCAAGGTGCATTCTGCTTTACTTTCAACATGCTTTAACCTAAAATCTGCTAGGATATAGAAAATATTTATGATGATACATAATCATTCAGGACTGTATAATTATACTGGAACTATTTTTACAGTGTAGGCATAAAAATGCATATTTATGGGGAAATTGGTTAAGGTATCATCTGTCATTTAAACCACGGAATTATACATTATGACTATGATTCTGTGTTTAAATACACAATTAGCCTTCATTTTAGTGGTCGTAATGGACAGGATTTACTGTACTATCTTATGATCTCCCCCACCCACCCACCTCTCTTATATGACTACCCCTCTATTATGACCCCTTATGCTCATTATTAGGTGTTTACGACAGGGACTGCTTAACCCATTACACCATAAATAAGCCTTTTTAAGCCTCTAATTTATTCCTCCACTGAAGAAAATAGTTTCAATTTACATTTTTAATTTTATACAGTTAAAAGTATTCAACATTAGAAATATTTTCTATATTCTATCAGATGGTAGCTTAAAGCAAGCTGAAAGTAAAGCAGAATGCGCCTTCAGGCGCATTCTGCTTTACTTTCAACCTGCTTTAAGTGGTTACCTGTTTTCAAAATATGAAAAAGGCAATGGGGTAATGGGTTAAAGCAAAGTGACAATAATACAGTATGCTGGGTAATATTTGGCGGCCATTTTAAAATGTCGTCTGCAGCAGGTATAACTCAAATATTTGCAAAAGATTTTAGTAGTTTCTGAAAGAATATTGAATTAGCTGCAAACAGTTTTGATCTCAGATCAGGCCCCACATTGTTTGCCTAGAGATACACCTAAAAGTGTATCCCGCATAAAATGGGTTAAGTTAGCTGTTAGGTGTTTTAGTGGTCGTAATGGAGAGGTTTTACTGTACAATCTTGAGATCTCCCCCACCCACTTCTCCTAACACTTATTACCAAACCATTGTGTATATAATGATGAATACCAGATGTACAAACAGACCCTATAACAAATCATTACCACATTTTTATCTTTATGTATATCCTCCCCCACCCCCATTTCATTTGTTGCCACTACTAATTAACCCATTACCTCATAGCCTGTTTCTAGTTCTAAAGACATGTGACCACTTAAAACAGGTTGAAAGTAAAGCAGAATGTGCCTAAACCCATTACCCCATAGCCTGTTTCTAGTTCTGAAGACATGTGACCACTTAAAACAGGTTGAAAGTAAAGCAGAATGTGCCTAAACCCATTACCCCATAGCCTGTTTCTAGTTCTAAAGACATGTGACCACTTAAAACAGGTTGAAAGTAAAGCAGAATGTGCCTTAACCCATTACCCCATAGCCTGTTTCTCGTTCTAAAGACATGTGACCACTTACCACAGGTTGAAAGTAAAGCAGAATGTGCCTTAACCCATTACCCCATAGCCTGTTTCTAGTTCTGAAGACATGTGGCCAATTAAAACTGGTTGAAAGTAAAGCAGAATGTGCTTTCAGCCTGCTTTAAGCTAGAATCTGCTAGAATATAGAAAATATTTCTTATGGTTTTTATTTGTGACAATATAAATTGGAACTATTTTCCTTAGTAGAGGAATTAATTGAAGGCGTAAAAAGTGGTTTTTATGGGGTAATGGGTTAACCCATTGCATGCTGGGTAATATTTGGCGGCCATTTTAAAATGCCGTCTGCAGCGGGTATAACTCAAATATTTGCAAAAGATTTTAGCAGTTTCTGATAAGACTATTGACTTAGCTGCAAACTTTTTTTATCTCAGATCAGGCCCCACAATTGTGGGGCCTGATCTGAGATCAAAACTGTTTGCCTAGAGGTACACCTTAAAGTGTATCACGCATAAAATTAGTTAACCTAAAATGAAATATTATACCTATGACATACATATAAATACAGATTGCCTACATTACCATAGTACCCACTGGGACGTGTATTGATGAAAATATTTGTTGAAATCTGTCTAGTACTTTATGCCAAGCTTACAGTGTGAATCCAATAAAACGTATTTATTTAATTTCCTCAAGGGGGGGGAACTCTTATAAATATGGAAATATTGTCATTTTGTGTACTACAATCAGATGTTTATAACCCTTTGAGAGTTAGAAAGAAGATTTCCATACTTTTGTGAATAGTGTGGATCCAGATCATAGGCCAAGAAAGTTTAACTCAGCATATGATCAGGATCCAAACTTTATGTCGTTTTGATTGTAAGTATACCTGCAAATTTAACCCTTTACTCCATCACATAGTTTTAGTTTTGAAGACAGGTGACCAAATAAAGCAGGTTGAAAGTAAAGCCTTAAGGTGCATTCTGCTTTACTTCCAGCCTGCTTTAATCCATTATCCCATAAATACACCTTTTTACGCTTTTAATTTATTCCACCACTGAAGAAAGTAGTTTCAAATTAATACCTTCATTAATATATACCATAAGAAATATTTTCTATATCCTAGCAGATGTTACTTAAAGCAGGCTGCAAGTAAAGCAGAATGCGCCTTAAGGCGCATTCTGCTTTGCTTTCAACCTGCTTTAAGTGGTCACCTATCTTCAAAGCTAGAAGTAGTTATGGGTTATTTAAGCTATCATCAGATCTGCTCCTGGATAAAGAACATAGTTCTTATTGTGCATATTCAAAACTGTACAACATGGAACTCTTTTTTTCAGTGAAGGAATAAATCAAAGGAGTAAAAAGGCATATTTATTGTGTTAAAAAGAACAAGTTCATACACACTAAAGCAGATGGCACTTTGAGGTGTAACTTATTGGGTGTTCAAAGGGATAATAGGAATTAGTATGAAAACAATGAGATGAGAAAGTAGGTCATTGTCATAAATGTGACATATTCCATCATTACTTTGACAAGGCCTGGTATAAACCTCGAGCAGACTGTCCTCAATACAAGGTCTGGTATAAACCTGGTGCAGAATGTCCCCAATACAACATGGACACAACTGGTCAACATGCTAGAGATGGCCGCAGCGCTCCAGATAAGGGGGGTATTTCAAAACCAACAAGACTGCGCGTTCAATAAACGCTTATGCCCCCGGTGGCATCCTTGACAATATATTCTGAATTTTTTCTAAGTCCAAATTAGGTCAAGGTCAAACTGAGCTTGGGTATTATTGGTGAGTTGGTAATGATCAAAGGCAATAACTGTGTAAGTATCGACACATTGTAGTAAACAGTGTTGATGCTATACGAAACGGTACAATCTAGTTAACCAAGTAATAGCCTATTTAAAATATTCTAAGTCCAAATTAGGTCAAGGTCAAGGTCAAAATCAAAGTTTGGTGATATTGGTGGATAGGGAATGGTCAAAGACAACAACTGTATAAGTATCAAAGCATTGTAGTCAGATGTGTTGATGCTAGATGAAACGGTAAAATCTAGTTAACCAAGAAATAGCCTATAGATTTAAATTATTCAAAGTCCAAATTAGGTCAAGGTCAAGGTCAAAATCAAAGTTTGGTGATATTGGTGGATAGGGAATGGTCCAAGGCAACAACTGTATAAGTATCCAAGCATTTGGGTAAGCAATGTTGATGCTAGACGAAACGGTAAATTCTACTTAACCTTGTTACGGACACACGGACGGACGGACGGACTGACGGACTGACGGACAGGACGATTACTATATGCCTCCGCATCTGTCGATGCCGGGGGCATAAAAATCTTTTATTTCTATGAATTAATCCCTAGATGGGAGTCAAGCCTATATAATACAGTGGAGAATCTGTTATTCTTTCCCGTTTAAACGCAAACGCAAAACACTAAAACGTAGAAAAGTACAACTTTTTGACAATTCTGATAAGTCATGTTTATCTTGGTGGCAAACAGTTTGGTTACCCGGCGTCTGATCTGGCTCCAAACTGTTTGCACAGCAAATAATAGTTTTAGCGTAAACGCGTTTATTGGGAAAGAATAACGTTTTCTCCACTGTACATGAGCAAATACAGAAGGATCTCTTAATTCTTTATGCTAGCAACGGAATCATGATTATCTGTGCAAACAGTTCAGATCCTAATGAGACACCGCATAACATGGCATCTCATCAGGATCCAAGTTGTTTGACACTCTGACCTTGTTTTGAAAAGAAATTTTAAACATTCTAATTTAAGACCAATAGTATATGACAATAATAATGTTGCAGATAAACAAGAAATATCTTTAAAAAAGATATTCCGTCGCAGGTTAAAGTTTTGTGTGGGGTACAGTGGAGAATCTGTTATTCTTTCCCGTTTAAACGCAATTGTTTAAAAAAGATATTCCGTCGCAGGTTAAAGTTTTGTGTGGGGTACAGTGGAGAATCTGTTATTCTTTCCCGTTTAAACGCAATTGTTTAAAAAAGATATTCCGTCGCAGGTTAAAAGTTTTGTGTGGGGTACTTAACCAGAGACAATGTATACACTGATTCTGACTTAACATCATAAACATGCTAAATTTAGAGCTTATCCGTGCTAAATTTAGAAATGATGACATAGTAACACAGCAATAATTTAGACTGCATCTCATTGTTTTGCCAGGTTTAAACTCGCAAGATGGATGTGAAAAAATAACAGAACGCCAGTCTAGACCATTGGCCGATAAGAGTACTGCATTTCAAGCACGTGGTCATTGACCAGGATTTCTGATCATTCCTGATTGGTTAAATTGTTTCATAGAGTTGCGGTCAAAATACAAAACAGACCCGTCTGCGACGGGAAAAAGTTACAGGGCTCCAGATAAGGGGGGTTTTTCACAAACTAAAATCTTTATTTCTGATTTAAACCCTATGGTGTCACTACTCATTAGAATCGTCTCTTCGAGACGATTCTTATGAGTAGTAACACCATAGGATTTGATGCTGAAATAAGTGAGAAAATGTTGAATTTGTTAGATTTATCCCCTCTTATCTGGGGCCCTGAAGTTACCCAACAATGATCTTAACCTTTTCCACCATAGAAGCGCCTTTTAGCGCATTCAGTTTATTCCTCTATTGAAGAAAATAATTCCAATTTACACAGTCATGAATATGTATCATAACTAATAATTTATTTATTCTAGCAGGTGGTAGTTTAAAGTAGGCTGAAAGTAAGGCCCTAAGGCGCATTCTGCTTTTCTTTCAACCTGCTTTAAATTTAGAAGTCACTTATTTTCAAAACTAGAAACAGCTAGGCTATGGGGTAAAGGGTTAAAGTATCTGCTCTCAGGACTCCAGGTAAGAGGCATATTTATAGGGAAATAGGTTACAAACCCACATTTGAAAACAAATTATTTAATAGATAATCAATTATTACTCTTGTCCTTCTGAATTTTCATATGTAACTCCGCCCACTATGAATATTCATCATCTACTTAAACTTTATAATAACATTGACTCTTAGAATAAGTTAAAGTGCAGACTTCCATAAGAAAAGCAGTATAGACCCTGATCAGACAGCTCCTCAGGAGCTGTCTGATCAGGGTCTATACTGCTTTTGAAAAACCGTCAATAAACACTATTGGCAGGAAAAAGGTTTAACAGATTTCACTTCCTCTATACAGTAACACCTCTCTATTACGGACACTAAAAATAAGGTGACAGCTTAATGCAAGCTGTATACAGTTACAACATCATTCTGTTCTAAACGCCTAATAATTAACACAATTTAGTGATCGTAATAGTGAGATTTTACCGTATATGCTAATATATTATACCATCTCTGTCTAAAATTGTTGTTTGCTAATTTTTTCAATTCTTATATGAATAATTTTGCACTTTCTGAAAAACTAGAAATTTTCAAGCCTCAAGATAAACTTAATATACCCAAGCCCAGAAATACCAATATGAGTACCAAACAGTTTGGATCCAGATCCGATAGTATGAAACACAGCATCTGATCTGGATCCAAACTGTTTGATTTAGTCAATCCATTACCCCATAGCTATGTTTCTAGTTTTGAAGACATGTTTCTACTTAAAGCAGGTTGAAAGTAAAGCAGAATACACCTTAAGGCACATTCTGATTTACTTTCAGGCTGCTTTAAGCTACCATCTGTTAGAATATAATAGAAAATATTTCTTATGATACATGTACATAACTGTTTAATTAATAGTGGACCTATTTTCTTCAGTGAAGGAATGAATTCAAGGCGTTAAAAGGTGTATTTATTGGGTAATGGGTTAACCACAGTCGCTTATGGAAGTGAAAGGGTGTAAGAGCTTTATACACTCGTCCATAAATACACCTTTTTACACCATTTATTTATTCCTTCACTGAAGAAAATAATTCCAATTTATACAGCCATGAATATGTACCATAAGAAATTATAAGTTTCTATATCCTAGCAAATGGTAGCTTAAAGCAGGATGAAAATAAAGCAGTATTAAGGCGCATTCTGCTTTACTTTCAACCTGCTTTAAGTGGTCATTTGTCTTCAAAACTAGAAACAGACTATGGGGTAATGGGTTAACCCTATATAGTACTCCATAGTCTGTTTCTAGTATCAAAGATATGTGGCATGCAAAGAGTTATGGCTTGCCTTTGGCTTGGTAAAGCTTTGCCAAATTCTCCACACAAAAAACAACACTGAGGAAAGAGTGAAAAGACTATCTGCTATCTGCTTACAGAGTCCTGTAGACAATATCCCAGGGTTCCAGAATGATAAAGGGAGTATTTCCAAAATTAATATCTTTATTTCTGCTTTAACCCTTTCCCCCATAGAAGCGCCTTTTAGCGCATTCAGTTTATTCTTGCCCTGAAGAAAATAGTTCCAATTTATACAATCATAAATATGTATAATACAAAATAGTTTTTATACTCTAGCAGCTGATAGCTTAAAGCAGGCTGAAAGTAAAGCAGAATGCGCTTAAAGCGCATTCTGCTTTACTTTCAACCTGCTTTAAGTGGACACCTATATTCAATACTGGAGATATGCTATGTGGGAAAGGGTTAAAACCTATGGTGTCACTACTCATTAGAATCGTCTCGAAGGATTTGGTTCTGAAATAAGTGCTGGATTTGTTCAGTTTACTCCCCCTTATCTGGAACCCTGATATCCCATAATAATACAGTGCAGACCCTGATCAGGCAACTCCTAAACATCAGACAGCTCCTTATAAATTAATCCTTTCCCCCTCTGGAAGCACCTTTTAGCCCATTAATTTTATTCCTCCTCTGAAGAAAATAGTTCCAATTTACAGTCATCATTTCTTATTCTAGCAGATGATAGCTTAAAGCAGGCTGAAAGTAAAGCCGAATGTGTCTTGAGGCGGTTTCTGCTTTACTTTCAACCTGCTTTAAGTGGTCACCAATATTCAATACTCGAAACATCTATGCTATGGAGTAAAGAGCTGTTTGATCTGGGTCTACATTGTTTTCAATATGTCAATATATTCCAACAGTAGAAAGGTTAACCTTTTCATTACAAGCTGATAATTCTATGAGACATAGCCTATATAATTATAGATCTGTCAAAAAGTACTTTTATGGGGGATGGATCTTTTGGGGTATTTATTATCCTTTTGGACTCTTTTAGTACAGGTGTTTTGAACCAGTCTACTGTGAATCTTTTATAAAACAACAATAACGAATGAAAATATCAAACAGTGCAGACCCTGATCAGAAGGCTCCTATGAGCCCTCTGATCAGGGTCTACACTGTTTGCATATATTTAATCAGTAATCTCTACAGAGGGCTGTAGGGTTGAAAGGGTTAGGGCATGTTTTATTTCCACGGACCAGCTGCCATGTCCCCATTAAAGCCTCTACTGTATTTCCCCATCACAAACGACAACCATCCCCTGCCCCCTTTTGCCACAAGACCACAAGCCCCTACTCTACCATCTCCATCCATAGTTTCATCAGTAAACCCCTGTGATAGCATGCTAAATTTATGACAGGTGCTGTCAGTCCTCCATATTATCTAACTACGTACTCCATCCACATCTTAAACTCTTCAACTATCTTTTCAATACTTTCAAACCCCTAATCTATCCCGTCTTCCCTACCCTCTTTATGTTGGTGCCATAAAAAACCCATTATCCAATTGGCTCTTTGGATCCAGTTTCAGTTTATTAAAAATGTGCATACCCAACTCACTCTCTCTGCAACTCCCCCATATTCCATCTCCCCAAACCCCCACCCCATCCATTCCTTTACTCTATATTTTCCCCACCCCTATCAATCTGGATCATTAGACCCCATTAACAACACTAACTACACCTCAACATAAAAGTGTCAAAACATGCCGTTCATAACCATCCTACCTTTAACCAGTCTATCCCTGAACTTAAAAAGCTTTCAATTTTTTTTTAAAGCAACACATTTTCCAGAAAACATTTACACTAGAAACAAACAGTGTAGACCCTGATCAGAGGGCTCTTTAAGGAGCCCTCTGATCAGGATCTACACTGTTTGCTAAGGATACACAATACTCATTTTCACCAGACAATAAGGGGTTAAGCTTTCAGCAGTTTTCAATACATGTCGAATGAATGAACATCTTACCTCATATAGGCCAGGATCGGAAAAAACATCCCGAGCCATAATCCAAGATAATGTTTGTTTATGCCAGAGAAGATTCACTTGGAGAAGTGAGCGGCTCTGACTGAGGTTTATCACTAAGACATGCAGAGCTCACAGTATGACAATCAGCATAACTAGGATAACTGTATGATTACTGTATACCTGACAGTAACACTCCTCACACTATGTATAAGGATAATCCTGACTGAGTCCAGTGACCCTAAAACAGTGAAAACTAGCATACTGTCTGATTTTTTGTAAATCAGACAGTAACACCCCTCACACTATGTATCTGGATAATCCTGACTGAGTTCAGCAACGCTAACGCAGTGCCAACTTGACAATCACCAAAACTAGGATTACTGTATACCTGATAGTAAACCCCTAACACTATGTATCTATCTGGATAATCCTGACTGAGTTCAGCAACCCTAACACAGTGCCCTATTGACAATCAGCATAACTAGGATTATTGTATACCTGATAGTAACACCCCTAACACTATGTATCTGGATAATCCTGACTGAGTCCAGTGCCCCTAACGCAGTGCCAACTTGACAATCAGCAAAACTAGGATTACTGTATACCTGATAGTAACACCCCTCACACTATGTATCCAGATAATCCTGACTGAGTCCAGCAACCCTAACGCAGTGCCAACTTGACAATCAGCAAAACTAGGATTACTGTATACCTGATAGTAAACCCCTCACACTATGTATCCAGATAATCCTGACTGAGTCCATCACCCCTAACGCAGTGCTAACTTGACAATCAGCAAAACTAGGATTACTGTATACCTGATAGTAACACCCCTAACACTATGTATCCAGATAATCCTGACTGAGTCCAGCGCCCCTAACGCAGTGCAAACTTGACAATCAGCAAAACTAGGATTACTGTATACCTGATAGTAAACCCCTCACACTATGTATCCAGATAATCCTGACTGAGTCCAGCAACCCTAACGCAGTGCCAACTTGACAATCAGCAAAACTAGGATTACTGTATACCTGATAGTAAACCCCTCACACTATGTATCCAGATAATCCTGACTGAGTCCAGCAACCCTAATGCAGTGCAAAGTTGACAATCAGCAAAACTAGGATTACTGTATACCTGATAGTAACACCCCTCACACTATGTATCCAGATAATCCTGACTGAGTCCAGCGACCCATATGCAGTGCCAACTTGACAATCAGCAAAACTAGGATTACTGTATACCTGATAGTAACAACCCTCACACTATGTATCCAGATAATCCTGACTGAGTCCAGCGACCCATATGCAGTGCCAACTTGACAATCAGCAAAACTAGGATTACTGTATACCTGATAGTAACACCCCTCACACTATGTATCCAGATAATCCTGACTGAGTCCAGCGACCCATATGCAGTGCCAACTTGACAATCAGCAAAACTAGGATTACTGTATACCTGATAGTAACACCCCTCACACTATGTATCTGGATAATCCTGACTGAGTCCATCACCCCTAACGCAGTGCCAACTTGACAATCAGCAAAACTAGGATTACTGTATACCTGATAGTAACACCCCTAACACTATGTATCCAGATAATCCTGACTGAGTCCAGCGACCCATATGCAGTGCCAACTTGACAATCAGCAAAACTAGGATTACTGAATACCTGATAGTAACACCCCTCACACTATGTATCCAGATAATCCTGACTGAGTTCAGCAACCCTAACACAGTGCCCTATTGACAATCAGCATAACTAGGATTATTGTATACCTGATAGTAACACCCCTAACACTATGTATCTGGATAATCCTGACTGAGTCCAGTGCCCCTAACGCAGTGCCAACTTGACAATCAGCAAAACTAGGATTACTGTATACCTGATAGTAACACCCCTCACACTATGTATCCAGATAATCCTGACTGAGTCCAGCAACCCTAACGCAGTGCCAACTTGACAATCAGCAAAACTAGGATTACTGTATACCTGATAGTAAACCCCTCACACTATGTATCCAGATAATCCTGACTGAGTCCAGCAACCCTAACGCAGTGCTAACTTGACAATCAGCAAAACTAGGATTACTGTATACCTGATAGTAAACCCCTCACACTATGTATCCAGATAATCCTGACTGAGTCCAGCAACCCTAATGCAGTGCAAAGTTGACAATCAGCAAAACTAGGATTACTGTATACCTGATAGTAACACCCCTCACACTATGTATCCAGATAATCCTGACTGAGTCCAGCGACCCATATGCAGTGCCAACTTGACAATCAGCAAAACTAGGATTACTGTATACCTGATAGTAACACCCCTCACACTATGTATCCAGATAATCCTGACTGAGTCCAGCGACCCATATGCAGTGCCAACTTGACAATCAGCAAAACTAGGATTACTGTATACCTGATAGTAACACCCCTCACACTATGTATAAGGATAATCCTGACTGAGTCCAGTGACCCTAAAACAGTGAAAACTAGCATACTGTCTGATTTTTTGTAAATCAGACAGTAACACCCCTCACACTATGTATCTGGATAATCCTGACTGAGTCCAGCAACCCTAACGCAGTGCCAACTTGACAATCAGCAAAACTAGGATTACTGTATACCTGATAGTAACACCCCTCACACTATGTATCCAGATAATCCTGACTGAGTCCATCACCCCTAACGCAGTGCCAACTTGACAATCAGCAAAACTAGGATTACTGTATACCTGATAGTAACACCCCTCACACTATGTATCCAGATAATCCTGACTGAGTCCATCACCCCTAACGCAGTGCCAACTTGACAATCAGCAAAACTAGGATTACTGTATACCTGATAGTAACACCCCTCACACTATGTATCCAGATAATCCTGACTGAGTCCAGCAACCCTAACGCAGTGCCAACTTGACAATCAGCAAAACTAGGATTACTGTATACCTGATAGTAAACCCCTCACACTATGTATCTGGATAATCCTGACTGAGTCCAGCAACCCTAACGCAGTGCCAACTTGACAATCAGCAAAACTAGGATTACTGTATACCTGATAGTAAACCCCTCACACCATGTATCCAGATAATCCTGACTGAGTTCAGCGACCCCAACGCATTGCCAACTAGTAACACCCAAAGTTTGACGATAAGCATAACTCGGATTACTGTATGATTACTATATACCTGACAGTAACACCCTTGTTCACCTGACATAACTAACTAGATGTGCTTTCTTCACACAGGGGACCAGCTTATGCAGAACTAAAGAAAAATTCTGCATTAGCCCTTTATTCCCAATATCCTGTTTCTAGTATCAAAGATAGTAACCACTTAAAGCAGGCTGAAAGTAAAGCAGAATGGGCCTTAAGACACATTCTGCATTTTTTCAGCCTGCTTTAACCTACCATCTGCTAGAATATAGAAAATATTTCTGCTGATACATATTCATGACTGTATAAATTGGAACTACTTTCTTCAGTGGAATAATAAATTAAATGCGTAAAAATGTGTATCTATGGAGTAAAGGTATAACTTGTGTTAACAGATATCCATCCTTCTTCAGAGCACCAGATAAGGGTAGTTTTTCAAAAACTAAAATCTTTATTTCTGAATTAAACCCTATGGTGTCACTACTCATTAGAATCGTCTCGAAGAGACGATTCTAATGAGTAGTAACACCACAGAATTTGGTGCTAAAAAGAGTGAGAAAATGTTGGATTTGTTGAAAAAACTACCTCTTATCTGGAGCACTGCTTCTTTCACTAAATAGTTACAAAATATTGTTTGCCTGTGGCCTATAGTAGCTACCAGAGAGATGAGTATAGTTCACAGTCAAACTAGAGTAAACCCTATAGCAGTGTAGACATGGACTATAGACCTGTAGCACGTTCAATTACCATTGTTTGCTGATTAGGTTAGCGGTGTGTGCCCTGTGTGCAGCGTGCAGAGTACAGTAGGGAAAACTTTTTCCTTTCAAACAACTCCGGTTACGCTTAAACTATTATTTTTTCATTAAAAACAGTTTGGAGCCAGATCAGACGCCGGGTAGCCCGGTGTCTGATCAGGCTTCAAACTGTTTGCCAGTCAGATTAAAACTGGTAGTCTGAATTTTCAGAATATTGTCTATTTCTATATTTCATTGATGCATTTGCGTTTGAATGAAAGAATCACGTTTTCCGCACTGTAATTCAGACCCGCCCGGGTAGCCAACTCGCAATCGATGGCCATCGATTTCTTTACTGAACGCATCACTGTACTATAGATCTTTATAAACTGTTTGATACAGATCAGGCTCCACTAAGATAATTGGCCACTAAGATAATAGGCATCTCATCAGGATCTAAACTGCTTACACTGAGGGGTATACTTTAAAGACTAGCCCCCCCCCCCCCCCCCCCCCCCCCCCCCCCCAATTTTGTCTCGATAGGTGTTAAACAGTCAAAGCATGCAGCACATGCTACACCAATCTCAATTTACCTTGTGAGGCCCAGATTATACTCATGCTCTAAAGTGATTTTCAGCTTCAATGGTTCTTTGCTACGGACATGTCCATAAGACCCATGCTTTTTGCAAGGAAATTGTCTGGCAATGCATTATGATCGAAAGGTCGTCAGGAGATGTCTTTAAGTAACTCAGAGAATGTTGATACTACAGCTACAAATCACAAGATGCAACTTAGTTTGTTATAATAATGAAGCTTAATTCTAGTTTAGAAAATAGGTGACCTCTTAAAGCAGGTTGAAAGCAAAGCAGAATGTGCATTAAGGCACATTGAATGTCATTCTGCTTTACTTTCAGTCTGCTTTAAGCTACCATCTGCTAGGATAAAGAAAGTATTTCTTATGGTGCATGTTCATGACTGTATAAATTGGAACTATATATGTTCTTCAGTGGAGGAAAAAATCAAAGCAGATCTAGTAACAAGAGGCCCATGTGGGCCTAAATATCGCTCACCTGAAAAAACCAACACAAGGGTCACATGACGCATGGGGTGGGATCATTTTTTACCGGAACCATATAAACAGTATTGGATAAGGGCTTTTAGAAGTGTCACCATGCCAAATATCAAAGATCTGGTCATATTAGTTTCAGAGAAAAACATGTTCAAAGATTTCACTATATAACTCTATGTAAAATTGCGACCCGAGGGGCGGGGTCATTTTTTACCCCAGGGACATAATTTGAACATTCTTGATAGAGGACCTGAAGATGATGCTTTGTGCCAAATATCTAAGCTCAGGGGTATACAGTGGTTTCAGACAAGAAGATTTTTTAAGTTTTCATTGAAAAAAATCTATTTTTAGCTCCTGTGACCTAGATATGCAACAGACCGGAACCATATTTACACTATTGGTTCAGGGCTTCTAGAAGTGTCACCATGCCAAATATCAAAGCTCTGGCCATATTAGTTTCAGAGATAAAGATGTTTAAAGATTTTACTATATAACTCTATGTAAAATTACTACCCCCAGGGCGGGGTCATTTTTTACCCCAGGGACATAATTTGAACAATCTTGATAGAGGACCTTAAGACAATGCTTTGTGCCAAATATCTAAGCTCAGGGTACTGTGCATGCAGTGGTTTCAGACAAGAAGATTTTTTAAGTTTTTATTGAAAAAATCTATTTTTAGCGCCTGTGACCTAGATATGCAACGGACCGGAAACAACTTTGAAAGAGGACCATAATTATAAGGATCATTCAGGCCAAGTTTGGTAAAAATCTATCCAGTAGTTTCAGAGGAGATGTCGTTTAAAGAAAATGTTGATGACGAACGAATAGACGAACGGACGGACGAAGACGGACGATGGACAGAGGACGATCAAAATAGCTCACCTTGGCACTACGTGCCAGGTGAGCTAAAAATGTGTATCTATGGAGTAATAGGTAAAACACAGTGACTTCTATAATGTATACTCCTTCCCTTGAAAACCTTAGTGCAACTTTACCCAAACAACCAGACTTTTGTAATCAGTTTTGATCCAGATCAAAAGCTAGGTAACAAACTTGCTTTCCTGTCTGGATCTACACTGTTTGATGTACTGAACACTAAGCCCCACAGGCTGACAATGTCACATTTTGTACTGACAGTTGATGACTATAACAAAGCAGGCAGCGTTTTCAGATTGCCTCAGGGACACACCATGACTATGCTAATGATGACTAAATTACTACAGTAAAACATCTCTAATACGACCACTAAATTTGGTTAATTAGTAGTTGTTTACGACATGTGACTGCTTAAAGCAAGGTGACAGTAAAACAGAAAGCTCCTATAGCTTTATGTTTTACTCTCGCCTTGCTTAAGCTGTCACCCGTCTTTTATCCAGTCAATTAGGTTTCGTTTTAGTGGTCGTAATACAGAGGTTTTACTGTATTTGCATGCTGGGTAAGTGTTTTCGTCTGCAACAATTTGCCGTCAGCTAGTGCTCTAAAAATAGAATTTTTTTCCAACTTTCTTTTCAAACCAGGGTGACAGAATGTCAAACTGCTTCGATCCTGATGAGACGCTGCATTACGCGGCATCTCATCAGGATCCAAACTGCTTGCAAAGTTCATCATGGTTTCATCGCTTGCATGCTAAGGTTTCTGGATAAGGCAAAGACTTCGCCTTCTGTGCACTGCAGGAGATATTGTGACAACTGTTGCAAACAGTTTAGGTCCAGATGAGATGCCGAGTAACTCAGCGTCTTTTCTGGATCTTTTTTAAATGTTCTTATAAAATCGTAAAAAATTAAAATATTTTTTGTAAATTGGCATATTCTGATGGGATGTGTACCATGTTCACCCCTCAGCTATAAAATTGGGGGGAAAATCATCAATCATGACAATAAATTAGACAAGGGCCACTATGGCCCTAAATCGCTCACCTGGTACACCATGGCAAACCTGACCTATAGTGACCTAGATTATGACTGGACATGTATACCCAAATCAACCTATAGAGTGTAAACAAGATTTTCCAATGATTTGACCTAGTGACCTAGTTTTTGACCGGACATGACCCATATTCAAACTTGACCTAGATATCAATGCGACAAACATTCTGACCAAACCGCTTGCAGTATCGTTCATATACAGCTACCTTAAAGCAATTTTGAGAATAGATGTAGACGACAATTTTGCAGACGACGTTTACAAAGTGTGAAGAAAGTTGACTGTATCCAGGACCTGTTCTAAGTAGAATCAGTAAATCCTTCCGTAACTCTTTCCTCCCTGAAACTTTAAATGGACAATTCCAGTTTCCATTTTAGTCTAGTCCATTTCTGACTTTTATGGGTTGTTTTTGTCAATATTAGGCATTATGACAAACAGTGAAGACCCTGATCAGAGGGCTCCTTTCGGAGCCCTCTGATCTTGGTCTTCACTGTTTGCAAAGGACAAGTGTACTATTCACATGTACACTGTTTGAAAAGAACGCCTATATGCGGGACTAGGGTTCAAAGGGTTAACCCATTACCCCATAAATACGCCTTTTTCGCTTATAGTTTACTCCTCCACTGAAGAAAATAGTTCAAATTTATACAGCCATGAATAAATTATATATCACAAGAAATATTTTCTACATTCCAGATGATAGTTTAACTCTTTGAACCCTAGTCCATGATATAGGCGTGCTTTTCAAACAGTGTACATGTGAATAGTACACTTGTCCTATGCAAACAGTGAAGACCCTGATCAGAGGGCTCCTTTCGGAGCCCTCTGATCAGGGTCTTCACTGTTTGTCACAATGCCAAACATTGACAAAAACAACCCTTAAAAGTCAGAAATGGACTAGACTAAAATGGAAACTGGAATTGTCCATTTAAAGTTTCAGGGAGGAAATAGTTAAAGCAGGCATTCTGCTTTACTTTCAACCTGCTTTAAGTAGTCACCCATCTTCAAAACAAGAAATAGGCTATGGGGTAATGGGTTAACCCTTTATTCTATAGATAAACCTTTTTCACACATTTAGTTAATTCCTACACTGACGAAAATAGTTCCAATTGATACAGTAATGAATGTGCAACATTAATATTTCATCCCAGCAGATGGTAGCTTAATTAACCCATTCCCCCATAGAAGCGACTTTTAGCGTATTTAATTTATTCCTCCGCTGAAGAAAATAGTTCAAATTTAATCAGTCATGAATATATATTATGGGGAATATTTTCTATATTCTAGCACATGGAATATTAAAGCAGGCTGAAAGTAAAGCAGAATGCGCCTTAAGGCGCATTCTGCTTTACTTTCAACCTGCTTTAAGTAGTCATCTATCTTCAGTACAATAAATAGGCTATCAGGTATAGGGTTAAAGCAGGCATATTCTGCTTTCCTTCATTCTGCTTTAAACTGTCACCGCAGCCTTAACGAGAGCACCGCAAGCTGTACATTATACGCCCACTGGCAAAGAAATATATAGTTATATCAAAATTTATTCTAATCTGTAGACTCTTAGAGCTCCTAAAGCATAAACAATACTGAAATAAAGCCTTTTCTAGCATATCTGAGTACACCAAGGGCAGATAACTCTCAAAATGATCCGATAACAATAATAATCAACCCTTTCATGAACTTATACTTCTATAATTATACTGTGAGCAAACACAATCAAAATCCATTCAAAACTGTAGTTGCTAAGTGTGTTAACACTGTCAAATAAGCCTTTTATAGCATATTTGAGTACACCAAGGGCAGATATAACTCTGTAATGAAATATCAAATAAATCTCAAACTTAACTCAGTTTCAGATTTTGATGCAAATAACCTTTCTGTGAAGTTTCATTAATATCCTTCAAAAAGTTTTCCAAGAAAACTCTGGACAAGCTTTTAATAGCACATTCAAGTACATCAAGGGCAGATAACTCTGTAACGAAAAATCGAATGAAACTCAAACTCAACTCAGCTTTAGATCTTGATGCATATAACATTTGTGTGAAGTTTCATTAACCCTTAGCCTGCCACTCACGACTATAGCTCAATATGCAAACAGCTTGGATCCGGATGAGACACCGAGTAACTCGGCGTCTCATCCAGATCCAAGCTGTTTGACACTCGGACAATATTTTCAGCAATTTTGAGCAACTTTGAAGCACTTTGAAACTTGAAGCAGACGAGAAATATAGCAGACGACAATTTATTTGGCGGGCTAAGGGTTAATATCCCTCAATATTTTCTAATTCTAATGAGTATACTCAGTATAGCGACTCCATAGGGTTTAATGCAGAAATAAAGATTTTAGTTTTTGAAATACTCCACTTATCTGGAGCCCTGCATGCTCTAGATCTGAGTGCCCTGATAAACCCTTCCTATGCACCCTGACAGGGGACTCAGCTTAACCCTTTACCCCATAAATACACCTTTTTATGCCTTCAATGTATTCCTCCACTGAAGAAAACAAATCCATTTTATAAAGTAGCAAATATGTAACATGAGTAATTTTTCATATATCCTAGCAGATCATAGCTTAAAGCAGGTGCTAAAAAAAGCAGAATGCGCCTGCCTTTAAGGTTCAACATTCCCTTTTACTATAATGTCATTCAAGAGAGATTACATTTACTAACTCAATGTAACAGAATTTCAACGGTGCTAAAGTCTTACAGTGACTCACCTCAAATACGTTAGAAATGGTGACATCATCCGACACAGATCTAGCCAGATCTGACATACTGCAGCTTGCTGTCCAAATCTCAAGTTGTTCCTTCATTACTATAACCCCTCCCAACAGTCCAACCACTCAGGTTCGAGTCTCACATTATCACATTCACAAAAAAACCTCCCAACAGTCTGACAACTCAGGTTCGAGTCTCACATTATCACATTCACATAAACCCCTCCCAACAGTCCAACAACTCAAGTTTGAGTCTCACATTCTCATATTTACAGAAACCTCTCCCAACAATCCAACAACTCAAGATTGAGTCTTGTATTCACAGTAACTTGCTTGGCAAGCTTAATCCCTCCATTTGCTTAAACTGTATCCACTTACATGTTTTTTTTATTCACACATGTTTATCGTATCATAGGTTATTTACGGGAAAAAAAATATCTCAGTTTCCATATTAGGAAGCATTTCATCAGTCTGTATAGTTGTGTCATCTACATACATGGCTCCAGATTATAGGGAGTAAACTGAACAAATCCAGCATTTTCTCACTTATTTCAACACCAAATCCTATGGTGTGACTACTCATTAGAATCGTCTCGAAGAGACGATTCTATTGAGTAGTGACACCATAGGGTTTAATGTAGAAATAAAGATTTTAGTTTTTGAAAAAAAAAAACTCCCCTTATCTTCACACTGTTCTGCACACACTTGTTATATGCTATCCAAGTAATATACACACATGTATCAAAACGAATTCATCATTCACCCATTACCCCACAGATGTGACTTTTTACGCATTAAATTCATTCCTCCAGTGAAGAAAATAGTTCCACTGTATACAGTCATGAATATGCATCATAAGAATATTTCGTATACCCAGCAGATGGTAGCTTAAAGCAGGCTGAAAGTAAAGTGGAGGAGCAATCTGCTTTACTTTTCAACCTGCTTTAAGCAATGTGTTTCGTTAATATTTAGGAATAAGGTAGTCATAAACATATACATGTCAGGGCTGCCGTAAGTTGATAATAAAAATCCTAAGATTTCAAATTTTCAATTTTTCAGACGAAAATTTTACTAAACGTATCATTACCCCATAGTCTTTTTCTTGTTTTTGAAGACACATGACTGCTTAAAACAGGTTGAAAGTAAAGCAGAATGCGCCTTAAGGCGCATTCTGCTTTACTTTCAGCCTGTTTTAAGCTACGATCTGCTAGGATAAAAGTCCGAATACTTAGGAAAAATCCGGAGAAATGGCAGCCCTGACATGTGTACAATGTATACCCTATAGGCTCAAGGTACGAAGTTATAATAACCTATATAAATTATGAATGCATATATAATAGGTTTTACTATCATATTTTAACTCTTTGCATGCTAGCAGTGGATATATCTGCCACATTGATTGCCTTTGCAAACAGTTTGGATCCAGATGAAAAACGCCGCATAACAGGCTGTCTCATCAGGATCCAACCACCATGTTTTGAAAAGAAATTTTAGAAAAATCTATTTTTAGAACGATAGCAGACGACAAATTTTATGTTGCAGACGAAAAAAATAATTCCCAGCATGCAAAGAGTTAACTGCAGTATATATAAAATTATGTTGTGATAACTCATCCGACTCATCAAGCCGATTATCATGAGAAGTCCCAACAGCGCGTTTACGGAAGACGTACCGTAAAATTTCTAAAAACTCGAGACTCTCTGTATAACTGCTGTAATTATATCTTTAACCCTTTACTCCATAGAAGTTTTTGAGCACATTTAATTTATTCTTCCATTGAAGAAAATAGTTCCACTTTATACCGTCATAAATAAGTTCCACTTTATACAGTCATAAATAAGTTCCACTTTATACAGTCATAAATATGTATCAATAGAAATATTTTCAATATTCTCGCAGATGGTGGCTTAAAGCAGAATGAAAGTAAAGCAGAATATGCCTTAAGGCCCATTCTGCTTTACTTTCAACCTGCTTTAACTCATTACCCCATAAATACGCCTGTTTACGCCTCTAATTTACTCCTCCACGGAAGAAAATAATTCCAATTTATACACTTATGATTGTATACAATAAAAAATATTTTCTTTATCCTAGCAGATGATAGCTTAAAGCAGGTTGAAAGTAAAGCAGAATGCGCCTTAGGGCGCATTCTGCTTTACTTTCAACCTGCTTTAAGTGGTCACCTATTTTCAAAACTAGAAATACGCTATGGGGTAATATGGGTTAAGGGGTCACCATTATTCAATACTAGAAACAGGCTATGGAGTAAAGGATAAAATTAATTGCTTTTCAATCACACAGTAAGTTGTCAAAAAAAAGCAAACTGAATGGCAAACAGTGTAGACCCTGATCAGACTGCTCCCTTTATCAAGAGAAAATCAACACTTCTACAGCATCCAGACTCCATAGCTATGGAATACACCATATGCTTGGTGATTCAAATAATTTCAGTATCCATCACTTCAATGTTATTAATATGAAATATGTATTTGATAAAAATTAAACCTTGCCAGTTTCTTTCATGTAAAACCTGCCATTCAGTATCTATTTCCACCATTCATAAATGTACTACAGGTAAACAACTCTTTGCAACATGCTAGCAGAGGATAGTACATGTGTCACAGTGATTGCCTTTGCAAACAGTTTGGATCCTGATGAGACGCCGCGTAACGCGGCGTCTCATCAGGATCCAAACTGTTTGACACTCTGACCCTGTTTTGAAAAGATATTTAGAGAATATTCTATTTTTAGAACAGTTGCAGACGGCAATTTTGGCAGACGAAAAACTTACCCAGCACGCAAACACTTAACAGTCGCTCTCCTCACAAACCCTAGTTTATATTAAACTCTTTACTAGGTAGCCTGTTTCTAAATTTAGATACAGGTGGTTACTTAAAGCAGGTTGAAAGTAAAGCAGCATTCTGCTTTACTTTCACATCATGCTTTAACCCATCACTTCATAAATGCTCAGAGAGTGTAAATTAAAGGCATAAAAAGGTGTATCTATGGAGTAATGGGTTAAAATATTCTTCTGATCTGGATCACTGATTTTCCATGTATATTTTTGATTGACTTTTAAATATTGAATAAATGTTTCTGCTAAATGGTGATATTTTATTAACAATTAGAATAGCTAATTCAGTTTTAGTTGTTCATATAGTTTATACAATTTTATACATGAACAGAGCTCCATTTAAAGAGAGTATTTCAAAAGCTAATATCTTTATTTCTTCATTAAACCCTATGGTGTCACTACTCATTTGATTCGTCTTGAAGAGACGATTCTAATGAGTAGTAACACCATCAGATTTGGTGCTGAAATGAGTAAGAAAATGTTGGATTTCTTCAGTTTACTCCCCCTTATCTGGAGTCCTGTAAGAATATTCTGCAGGAGATTGGCTAAAGTAAAGTAGCTGCTGCAGGGCTGCCATTTCTCCGGATTTTTCCTAAATCTTCAGATTTTTTTTCTAGTACATGCCAGCTTAAAGCAGACTGAAAGTAAAGTAGAATGCGCCTTAAGGCGCATTCTGCTTTACTTCCAGCCTGCTTTAAGCAGCCACGTGTCAACAAAACTAGAAACAGGCTTTGGGGTAATTAGGTACGATTCGTAAAATCGCAGTTGAAAAATGCAAGTTTGGAAATCTTAGGATTTTTCATGTCAACTTATGGCAGCCCTGCTGCTGCATTCTGAAATAATCTTCCTTATCTCCAAACCTTAAAATGTTTGCGAGCTTACTCAAGACTTAACCCATTACCCCATAAATACACCTCTAATTTATTCCTCAACTGAAAAATGTAGTTCCACTTTGTATACAGTCATGAACATGTTCTGTAAGAAATACTGTCTATATTCCAGCAGATAGTAGCTTAAAGCAGACTGAAAGTAAAGTAAAATGTGCCTTAAGGGGCATTCTGCTTTACTTTTAGCCTGCTTTAAGTAATCACCTGTTTTCAAAACTAGAAACATGCTATGGGGTAGTAGGTTAAATTGAACATTACAAAGAAACCTCTCTATAACAACTACTAAATCAAGTTAAGTATTTTGTTTTTAAAGACAGGTGACTGCTTAAAGCAAGGAGAAATTAAAACAGACAGCTCTTAAAAAAGCAAAAAGCTCCTTTATAGGAGCTTTCTGTTTTACTATCACATTGCTTTAAGTAGCATGCACCTGTCTTTCATACAATCAATTAGTCTTATTCTAAATGGTCGTAATGGAGATCTCAGGTTTGCATAATTATATTTTCTCCTTTTATGACATCATAATACGCTATAGGGCGTCTGATCTGGATCCAAACTGTTTGTCACTCAAAATAAAATAATTTAAATTTTCTTCAGTTTAAAAAGCATAAAAACTGGTCTAAAGTTTTTTCACAGACGATATATTTGAAGCAGGTGACAATTCAGCATAATGTGGGTTAAAATACTTAAAGCTTATCTTATTTAGAGTTCTGTCAGAAGTTTAACTAGAAATTCTCTACATAATGTGCATAAACTTGATGTGAAAGCTGAAAAGCCAGAGATGAGATGCCAAATTATTTTTTACACATACTTCAGGGGTTGTCTGATCAGGGTCTACACTGTTTTCGATGAAGAATAAAGACCTGGCCTGAGAATCGTCTGGCATTTCTTCCTAGGGAAAACTTTTATTAGCCAATGTAATAGTTCAGGATAGATATTCATAGCCTGAGTGCAGAAGAAGGGTTAGATACTACCACTGCATCATTAACTCTTTGCTTGCTGGGTAATTTTTGTCGTCTGCAACAATTTTCGTCTGCTGGTGTTCTAATAATAGAATTTTTCTAATTTTTCTATTCAAAACAAGGTCAGAGTGTCAAATAGTTTGGATCCTGATGAGATGATGCGTTACGCGGCGTCTCATCTGGATCCAAACTGTTTGCAAAGGTAATCACTGTGGTGCACATATCCGCTGCTAGCATGGTTAGAGTTGATCTTACTTGTATTTAACAAACAGAGTGGCTATAGATCAGACATAGAATATCACTGTGTCTGATCAGGATTAATCCTTTACTCAATAGATACGCATTTCAACACATTTCATTCATTTCTCCACAGAAAAAAATTGTTCGATTTCACACAGTACTGAGTGTGGAACATAACAAATTTTTCCTATATCCTAGCAGATTTTAACTTAAAGCAGGTTGAAAGTAAAGCAGAATGTGCCTTAAGGCACATTCTGCTTTACTTTCAACTTGCTTTAAGAGGTCACCTGTCTTCAAAACTATAAACAATTCAAGGGTTAAAACTGTTTGACACAATTATGTAATAATGTTTCCTTAATTGTAAGGTACAATCATTGAAAATAAAATTTGAAAATCTTGCAAACCAATTTAGAAACAGACATTATAGCAAGCTATCAGGTATAGCCCCTTCACTGCCTTACCTCGAGAATAACGAATTATTTTGCAAACAATATTAATCCTGATAAGACACCATGTTGCACTGTATCTGATCAGAATCCAAACTGTTTGACACTCTGACCTCATTTTGAAAAAAGAAATTCAGAAAATGTTACTCGTAAAACCGTAGCAGATGACACTTATTGCAATCGAAAACATTACCCAGTATTCAAAGAGTTAATAGATAAAACTCAACTGAGCGCATCAAATTAAACTATCTATAATTTCTAATTCACTTCTCCCCACCCTATCCATCAAAACTTTACCCAGAGCTCCAGATAAGGGGAGTAATTCAAAATCTAAAATCTTTATTTCTGAATTAAACCCTATGGTGTTACTACTCATTAGAATCGTCTCGAAGAGACGATTCTAATGAGTGGTAACACCATAGGTTTTGGTGCTGAAATGAGTGAGGAAATGTTGGATTTGTTCAGTTTACTACCTCTTATCTGGAGCTCTGAATGTACCCTTTTCATACTGAAAAGATCATACGGATGATTACACTTTTTTAAATATGAGAAGTTTAAGTTGATTCCAAGGGGAGATTTTAGACCATATTATAGAAAACCCACACGTAAAACTGACAGTGCATTTCCTGGTCAGAGGGGAGCTCTCTGATCAGGGTCTACACTGTTTATATATACTGGTTTCCAGCACAGAAAGGGTAAACCCTCTTTTATCCTTCTTTTTGAAGTGGGAACCAACTCAAGCTGAACAGAGAAAGTGAAAACTCATTTTGATTCTACATGTAGCTTTAAACCCTCATAGTAGACCCTTTAACCAATTACCCCATAAATACGCCTTTTTACGCCCTTTAATTTAATCTTCCAAAGAGGAAAATATTTCCATTTTTTACAGTTATGAATATGTATCATAAGAACTATTTTCTTTATTCTAGCAGATGGTAGCTTAAAGCAGGTTGAATGTAAAGCAGAATGCGCCTTAAGGTGCATTCTGCTTTACTTTCAACCTGCTTTAAGTGGTCACATATTTTGAAAAATAAAATCAGGCTATGGGGTTATCGGTTAAGGGTGACTTTGCTTACATTTGCAAACAGCTTGGATCCAGATCAGAAGCCACAATCATGCGGCGTCTGATCTGGATTCAAACTGTTTGCCACTCATATTCAACGTTTCCTTAGTTGGACAAGCTTCAAATCTAATTTTAATTTATTTCCGCAGACAATATATATGTAGTAGACAACAATTCTTAGCACAAATTGTCCATCTGAATTAACCCATTACCCTATTAATACGCCTTTTTACGCCCTTTAATTCATTCCTCCACTGAAAAAAATAGTTCCCTTTTATGCAGTCATGAATATGTATCATAAGAAATATTTTCAATATCCTAGTAGATATTAATAGTTTAAGGCAGGCTGAAAATATGGCGCATTCTGCTTTAAATACTTTCAACCTGCTTAAGTGATCGTTTTTCTTTAAAACTAGAAACAGTCTATGGGGCAATGAGTTAAGTTTCAAGGGTAAATTTTGAATGAAAGTTAATTACTCTGTACAGTGTATGATATATCAGTTCTAAGCTTGTTCAGTCTTTCGACTGGACCCTATGAGTACTTCCAGTCTATTTGGTGTTCCATAACCTAAACACTAACTCAAAAACAAGTAATCTTTCAATAATCGAAAATAGCAGGAGCTTAAAAGTAATCAGAAGTGTTGACAGGTGTCATGTGCTTGATGCTGATTGGTTAATTCATCATCTGTTGTATCTATAAATAGATCTCCAGACATGAGGCACAGTGGTTCCAGCTGTTTAGATTTAACTACATTTGAAACTTGATAATTCGAACTCACGTTAGTTAGAACATACCCATTTTTCAAAGTTAAAACGTGGCTTAGCCACGTTTTAACTTTGAAATATAGGAATGTTTGGCTTAAGCCAGACCGAGTTATCGAAATTAAACTTATGAAATACTGTTTAGGTCGATTTAAGCAAGTTCAAAGTATCGAGTTTCGACTGTATTTCTCAAAAATAGAAACTAATTAAGCTTCTTCCATAGCAGTTACCCATTACCCAAAGAAAACGACTTTTCACGCCTCTAATTTGTTCCTCCACTGAAGAAAATAGTTCCCATTTAATCAGAAATAAATATGTATTATAAGAATCATATTCTATATCCTGACAGGGGGTAGCTTAAAGCAGGCTGAAAGTAAAGCAGAATGCGCCTGAAGGCGCATTCTGCTTTACTTTCAACCTGCTTTAAGTGGTCACCTGTCTTCAAAAACCAGAAACAGGCTATGGGGTAAAGGGTTAAGCAGCTAATATATAACCTGTGTAGACAGCTATACAGTTATATTGTATCCAATGTTAAATAAATCTTCTTGTATCTTGTATCTATCCATTCTATCCATATTTTATTTTCGTGTTCTTGCTAAGTTTTAACTCTATACTAGTAATAGCTTTATGATCATGCTGCCACAATTTATCACAGATTTAGTCACAGCTAGTTTATCACAACTCAGAATTGCACTGAAAAACTTTCTACATAACTTTCATTCTGCAGTAAGTGATCAGTTGTCAATAACTTTTACCATACCAGCGGCGGACATTGTGCCACAGTGATTACATTTGCTAACAACAAAGCTATAATAACTTTTACAAACAGTTGGGATCCAGATCAGACGCCACGTAACGCGGCGTCTCATCAGAATCCAAACTGTTTGACACTCTGACCTGTTATGAAAGTGTTGTTTTCTTTTAAATCAAACAATTTTTACAACACAAAAATATTTACCCAGCATGCAAATTAAGAGTTAGAATATCCTCCATGTTTCGATATTTAGAACTTTTACTTCAATCCTATGTCACCAATAGAACAAGAATTTTTCTGAATGAAACTTAAACCTTTACACAGGTCTTCAAATTCAATCATCTGTTTTTGCCCAATTTTATGTCATTTTCAAATTTTTGACGTTTTCTTCAGCATCAAATCATATGTTGTCACAACTCATTAGAATCGTCTCAAAGAGACGATTCTAATGAGTAGTGACAACATAGGGTTTAATGCTGAAATAAAAATTTTAGTTTTTGAAATACTCCCCTTATCTGGAGCTCTGTTTACACAGGTCTTCAAATTCAATCATCTGATTTTGCCCAATTTTATGTCATTTTCAAATTTTGAAGTTTTCACTGAAGAAAATAATTATATATTGGTATACATTGCATGCAGGGCTCCAGATAAGAGGGAGTAAACTGAACAAATCCAATTATTTCTCACTCATTTCAGCACCAAATCATATGGTGTTACTACTCATTAGAATTGTCTCAAAGAGATGATTCTAATGAGTGTGACATCATAGGATTTAAGTAATGCAGAAATAAAGATTTTAGTTTTTGAAATACTTCCCTTATCTGGAGCTCTGTTGGTATATGAGTGTCAAACATGTTTGACCCTGATACTACACAATTTTATGTGAATTAAGTCTCATCTAGACACAAACTGTTTGCAAAGTCGACTTAACCCGTTACCCCATAAGTACGCCTTTTTACACATTTTATTTTTTTCTTTCATTGAAGAAAATAGTTCAAATTTATATAGTCATGAACATGTTTCATAAGAAATGTTGTCTTTTTGTTTTCTTTTCACTGAAGAAAATAGTTCAAAATTATACAGTCATGAACATGTTTCATAAGAAATACTGTCTATATTCTAGCTGATGGTAACTTAAAGCAGGCAGAAAGTCAAGGCACATTCTGCTTTACTTTCAACCTGCTTTAAGTGGTCAGCTAGGCTATATGGGGTAATGGGTTAAATCGTGTATCATGACAATGGAAGGGTTTGGACCACTTAACCCTTTACCCAATAGAAGCGCCTTTTAACGGATATGATTTATTCATCCGCTGAAGAAAATAGTTCCAATTTAATCAGTAATGAATATTTATTATAAGGAATATATTCTATATTATAGCACATGATAGCTTAAAGCAGGCTGAAAGTAAAGCAGAATGCGCCTTTGGGCGCATTCTGCTTTACTTTCAACCTGCTTTAAGTAGTCAACTATCTTAAGTACTAGAAATAGGCTATCAGGTAATGGGTTAAGTGATTGGTAACATAAATTTAGTCTGCGCTATACTATCATTGTATTCAAAATCGTTTTCTGCACCAAATTACTTTTCCTTAACTCATTGCTCCATAGCCTGTTTCTAGTATTGAGAACACCTGGTGATCACTTAAAGCAGGTTGAAAGTAAAGCAGAATGCGCCTCAGGGCGCATTCTGCTTTACTTTCAGCTTTTTATAAGCTACAACTATTATCTGTTAGATAATGAAGAAAGTATTTCTTATTATACATACATGTATTCATAACTGTATAAAATGGAACTGTTTTCTTCAGTGGAGAAATAAATTAAATGAGTAAAAATATGCATCTATCCAGTAAAGGTTTTTTTGTTGTTGTTTTTTTGTGTGTAAAAATCAATTATTACCGACAGTTGTAAGCTTATAAACATAATTTTACATGAAATTTAATTTACATATTAATAATCCTTCACTTAAGCAGTTTTACATGAAAAACACTATGTTAATCCTTCACATGAATAATCAATCGAGATCCAAACTTGACCCAATTCGACACAGACACTATAGTCAGCAAGCACAAAGTTATCCGTTTATCTCACATCCTATTCTGTTCAACAAATCCACTGATTATTTGGAAAATTGGAGATATGAGTTACCTCAAAGGCCAGGTAACCACTACACTTATTCCTTACCGGAAAACCGTCTGCTTTGAAATTGTCGTCTGCGAAATATCATCAAAATCAGATTTATGCATTTTCAGATAAACGAAACCTAAACAGACAAGTGACAAACGATTTTGATCCAGATCAGACGCCGCGTTATGCGGCATCTGATCTGAATCAAAACCGTTTGGAAATACCAGTGAAGTCGCGATCCAACAAGCAAATGGTTAACATAGAAATACTGCCGATAACTCACAAAGACCCAAACTCCTATAAACACAGTGCAACTCAGTCATAAGAACTCGGCCATAACAACTCAGCCATAACAACTCGGCCATATTTTACAACTGTAAGGATCGAAAACCCATCCAGTGTTAACCCATAAATACGCCTTTTTACGCCTTTGATTTATGCTTTTACTGTAGAAAATACTGCAACTTTATATAGTAATGAATATGTTTAAAAAAATTCTATATTCTAGTTGATGGTAGCTTAAAGCAGGCTGAAAGTAAAGCAGAATGTGCCTTAAGGCACATTCCACTTTACTTTCAACCTGCTTTAAGTGGTAACCTATATCTAAAACTTGAAACAAGCTAGTGGGTAATGGGTTAAGACAGCTTAAGGTTACAGCTTTGAGCAGGACCAAAGTAAAGCAGAATTAGGCTCCTACAGGAACTTTCTGTTTTACTTTCATCCGGCTTAAATCACTCAGACACGTAACAATCATAAAACAAACCCCAAATTGAGTCTTTCTGCAATGATCGCTATATTTTGATTTTACTGTATCTTTTTCAATATAACAACTTTTATCAAATTTAAACTTTGATTAAATTGTAAAAGCTTTCAACTTGAACACCACCCCACCCTGAATAGCCAGTTTCTTAGGTCTTGTTGAGAAGTTACCACTTAAAGCAGGTTAAAAGTAAAGCAGAGCTTGCCTTAACCCATTACCCCCATAGCCTGTTTCTAGTTTTGAACATAGGTGACCACTTAAAGCAGGTTGAAAGTAAAGCAAAATGCGCCTTAAGGCGCATTCTGCTTTACTTTCAGCCTGCTTTAAGCTACCATCTGCTAGAATATAGATCATATTTGCTAATCAAAGATATTCATATCTACATAAATTGGAACTATTTTCCTCAGTGGAGAAATACATTAAAGTCGTAAAAAGGCATATTTATTGGGTAACGGGTTAAGGTTACTAGTGTATCATATCCAGGACTCCAGATAAGAGGGAGTAAACTGAACAAATCTAACATTTTCTCACTCATTTCAGCACCAAATCCTATAGTGTTACTACTCATTAGAATCGTCTCGAAGAGACACCATAGGGTTTAATGCAGAAATAAAGATTTTAGTTTTTGAAATACACCCCTTATCTGGAGCCCTGCAATTGCATGATCCTATCAGCTAATGTGTTCAGATGATTTGCAAACATATTAAAATTTGACAAAAGTACAGACATCAATAGAAGTAAAAGTATAATATCTTTGAATGCTTGGTAATATATTCGTCTGCAACAATAACATTGTCCGTCTGCTACTTTTTTTCTAAAATCGCTCCACAAGGTGACAGAGTGTCAACAAAAGGTGCAAGTTTTTTGTATAATATTATTGATTTCTTGACGACTTTGAACTGTAATTTTTCTCCCATTTAAGTCTTCACTCATTTGACCTTTACTGCAGTGCTCCAGATAATTAAAGATGGAGTAAAACTAGACAAATCCAACATTTTCTCACTCATTTCAGCACCAAATCCTATGGTGTTACTACTCATTAGAATCGTCTCAAAGAGACGACTCAAGTGAGTAGCAATGCCATAGGGTTTAATGCAAACAAATTTTAATTTGACAAAAGTACATCAATAGCAGCTAAAGTATAATATCTTTGAATGCTTGGTAATATATTCGTCAGCAACAATAACATTGTCCGTCTGCTACTTTTTTTCTAAAATCTCTCCACAATTAAGCTCAGAGTGTCAACAAAAGGTGCAAAGTTTTTTGTATAATATTATTGATTTCTTGACGACTTTGAACTGTAATTTTTCTCTCATTTAAGTCTTCACTCATTTGACCTTTACTCCAGTGCTCCAGATTATTAAAGATGGAGTAAAACTAGACAAATCCAACATTTTCTCACTCATTTCAGCACCAAATCCTATGGTGTTACTACTCATTAGAATCGTCTCAAAGAGACGATTCAAATGAGTAGTGACACCATAGGGTTTAATGCAGAAATGAAGATTATAGTTTCTGAAATACTCCCCTTATCTGGAGCCCTGCCAGGGTATATCAATCAATCTCATATATCAATTCTAATGAGTAGTAACACCATAGGGTTTAATGCAAAAATAAAGAATTTAGTTTTTTGAAAATTAAATACTCCCCTATATCAGTACTGTAATTTTATTCCTATAAGTTTCCTCCATTTAACCAAAACTCTTCACTCGCTATAAATCAGTAAAGTTCAGGATCAAAACTTTTTTTGCAAATTTTTTAGGTGATCACAGTTTCAAGGCTACATGTAGCATGCAAAATGCTAAACAAAAGACTATTACAAGATCAATACGTCAAATCAATAATCTGCTTTTATCATTTGTACTAAAGTCATAGTGGCTGATTGGTTAACTCTGACATTACTAGCGGCAGATATAATTTATATCACATACAGTAGTGCAGTATATAATTTATACCACAGTCATGCACTACCTTTGCAAACAGTTTGGATCCCTATGAGACGCGGTTAAATACCCAGCATGCAAAGAGTTAAAAAGCTCCCCAACAGCTGCTGATCCAATGATATGCTTCGATTCATTCAATCCTGAAGCTTTCAATCGACAATTCCAATATCCAATTAAGTCTAGTCCATTTTTGACTATTTAGGGTTAATTTTAACAAAATATTGCAACTTGACAAACAAGAAGGAGCCCTCTGATCTGGGCCTACATTATTTTTGTATACAGCGCTCCCCCTCTACAACGGCCCTCCAAACAACGACTCCCTCCTTACAACGACTCTTGTCGCAGTTCCCTAAACAGGACAATTATGTCTAACGTTTCAAAGTTGCAATATCGCCTGCTTAAAATTGTCGTCTGCTGTTTTTCTCAAAGTAACATAATGGACATTTTGACAGAAAAGAACTTAATGAGGAGTGACAAACAGCTTGAATCCAGATCAGACGCCGCGTTACGCGGCGTCTGATCTGGATTCAAGCTGTTTGCAAATGTAAGCCAATTTCCCTCTCTAATAACGGCTCCCTCCGAACAACAAACATAATCTTTGTCTCCCATTGGATGTCGTGGTAGAGAGGGAGCGTTGTAGTATTATTGTACTCTTTACAGCTACATGTATGTCATTAAATTTTGTAAATGACAAGAATTAGTATACTCCTTGCTACTAGTTCAACGTGTTAACTCTTTGAACCCTAGTCAAGCATATATGCGTCATTTGCAAACAGTGTACCTGTGAGGAGTACACTTGTCCTATGCAAACAGTGAAGACCCTGATCAGATCGGCACCTTAAGGAGCCCTCTGATCAGGGTCTACACTGTTTGTCATTTTCACATATATTGTGAAAACCAACCCTAAAGTGTCAACAAGAGCCCCATGGGGCATATGTCGCTCACCTGAGAATAGCTGTACATCAAAATGGAGATAATGATTTATGTCCAGGACGGGGTCATTTTTTACCCGAGGGGCATAATTTGAACAATCTTAATAGAGGACCTGTAGATGATGCTATGTTCCAAGGGTACTAGGGTTCTAGACATGAAGATTTTTTTTAAGTTTCCATTGAAAAAATCTATTTTTAGCTCCTGTGACCTACATATGCAACAGACTGGAACCATTTGAACAAAATAGATAAAGGACATCTAGAAGTAACACCATGCCGAATATCAAAGCTCTGGCTATATTAGCTTCAGAAAAGAAGACGTTTGAAAACTGTGACCCCCGGGTGGGGCTAATTTTGACCCCAGGGGCATAATTTGTACAAACTTGATAGAGGACCTGTAGATGATATGCAATCGACCAGAACCATTTGAACCTTATTGGTATAGGACATCTAAAAGTGTCACCATGCCAGATATCAAAGCTCTGGCCATATTAGTTTCAGAGGAGAAGACGTTTGAAAATTTCACTATATAACTCTATGTAAAACTGTGACCCCCGGGGCGGGCCAATTTTGACCCCAGGGGCATAGTTTGTACAAACTTGATAGAGGACCTGTAGATGATGCTATGTGACAAATGTCTAAGATCTGGCCCTTGTAGTTTCAGACAAGAAGATTTTTTAAGATTTCCTTATTTTTTCACTTGGTTGCCATGGCAACCAGAGTTCTACATTGTTTTTAATTCTTTGAACAATTTTGAAACAACTTGACCCAAGGAACATTCGTGTAAAGTTTGGTTGAAATCTTTTCAGCGGTATATGAGGAGATGTCATTTGAAGCAATTGTTAAAGACAACAATGACTGTATAAAGTGAAATTATTTTCTTCTGTGGAAGAATAAATTAAAGACATAAAAAGGAATATGTATGGGTTAATAGGTTAATAAATATCATTATTTACATTTTCTAAATATAAGAAACTATATGTAAATGAGTGGCAATAGTTTGGATCCAGATTAGATGCAGCATTATGTGGCATCTGACCTGGATCCATACTGTTTATGGCCAAGAATTAATTGTGGACTGATAGACAGAAAGATAAACAAACAAACAAACAGACAGACCAAAAGTAATATGCCTTGAACTAAGTTGTGCTTGAGCATAAAATAGCAGACATCATAATTTCTGCTATGTATCTCAGTGACCTGAGTTCAGAGCTAGCTATGGGTCAGTTATGCAATAAGAGACGGTCTCAGGGAGAAATGACTATTATCATGCTGAACTGTTGTCTGCTCCAAATGTTTGTATGTGAAATATGTAAACAAGAGGGCCAGAATGGCCCTTGATCGCTCACCTGACCATGGTGACACTAGGATGGGTTGCGTGATTTCAGGAAAGAAGATTTGTAAAAGGTGACCCCCAGGGCGGGGCGAATTTTGACCCCAGGGGCAAAATTTGAACAACTAAGATAGAGGACCTGTAGACGATGATATGTGCAAAATATCTAAACTCAGTGTACTATGGTTTCAGACAAGAAGATTTTTGAAGTTTTCATTGGAAAAAATCTATTTGAAGCTTCGGTGACCCAGATATGCAACAGACCAGAACCAATTCATCCATATATGTGAAGGACCTCTAAAATTTACATCATGCCAAATATCAAAGCTCTGGCCATATTGGTTTCTGAGTAAAAGATGTTTGACCATTTCCCTATGTAACTCTATGTAAAACGGTGACCTCCGGGGCGGGGCCAATTTTGACCCCAGGGACAAAATTTGAACAACTTTGATAGAGGGCCTGTAGACTATGCTATGTGCAAAATATCTAAACTCAGTGTACTATGGTTTCAGACAAGAAGATTTTTTAAGTTATCATTGAAAAAATCTATTTTTAGCTCCGGTGACCCAGATATGCAACAGACCATAACCAATTCATTAATATATGTGAAGGACTTCTAGAAGTTATACCATGCCAAATATCAAAGCTCTGGTCATATTGGTTCCAGAGAAAAAGATGTTTGAACATTTCACTAAATAACTCTATGTAAAACTGTGATCCCCGGGGCAGGGCCAATTTTGACCCCAGGGACAAAATTTGAACAAATTTGATAGAGGATCTGTAGACGATGCTATGTGCAAAATATCTAAGCTTAGTGTACTATGGTTTCAGACAAGAAGATTTTTTAAGTTCTCATGGTAAAAAATCTATTTTTAGCTCCGGTGACCCAGATATGCAACGGACCGGAACCAATTCAACAATATATGTCAAATACCTCTAGAAGTTAAACCATGCCAAATATCAAAGCTCTTGTCATATTGGTTTCAGAGAAAAAGATGTTTGAACATTTCTCTAAATAACTCTATGTAAAATGGTGACCCCCGGGGCGGGGCCAATTTTGACCCCCAGGGGCAAAATTTGAACAACTTTGATAGAAGACCTATAGATGATGCTATGTGCCAAATATCTAAGCTCTGGCCCTTGTGGTTTCAGACAAGAAGATTTTTTAAGATTTCCTTATTTTTTCACTTTGGTTGCCATGGCAACCAGAGTTCTACATTGTTTCAAATTCTTTGAACAACTTTGAAAGAACTTGACCCAAGGAACATTCCTGTGAAGTTTGGTTGCAATCAGACCAGTAGTTTTGAAGAAGAAGATGTTTGAAGAAATTGTTGACACACGACGAACGACGCACGACGACGGACGCCGGACAAAGACCGACCACAAAAGCTCACCTTGAGCACTTTGTGCTCAGGTGAGCTAAAAATAATAACTTATATTTTCTAAATATAAGAAAATATGTAAATGAGTGGCAAATAGTTTAGATCCAGATTAGATGCTGCATTATGTGGCATCTGACCTGGATCCAAACTGTTTGCAAAAATGTTGCATTTAGTATAAGGGTAGCTTCTTAGCCTGGAAGATACAATGGGTCTGTATAAAAACAGACCATTAGAGAGTTTTTACTGTCAGACCTGCATCAAAAAGCACTGATACGGCCAGGGTTGAGTCAAATTTGACCCTAGGGTTTTGATTTTTTACAATTTTGAAAGTGATTTAGTAGAAGATACTATTCCTGCAATATCTAAGGTGTGGGAACAGTGGTTTTTTTACAAAAAACTTGTTTAAAGTTTTTCACTTTTTTTAATAAATTTCAATAAGTAGTCAACATTTGAATTTTATTTTAACGATTTCTGTAGAGAAGCATCCAAGGAACACCATCAGCAATTTAGTTTTTCCCTCAAACTCGCGGTTTCAGAGGAGATGTCGCTTGAAGTAAAATTTGAACGGACGGACAGACGGACGGCGGGCGATCACAACAGCTCACCTTGAGCCTTTGGCTCAGGTGAGCTAAAAATGGACTAGACTAAATTGAAAACTAGAATTGTCCATTTGAGGTTTCAGGGAGGAAAGAGTTTAAGCATCCCATTCCCTATGGGAATAACATGTTTATATATCTTTTGAAAACAGTGGATACCCAGATCCTCCTGGGTCCAAGGTTATAAAGCTTTTCAGTTGAGTCTAAAGTCGTTCTCAAGCATTTGATTGGTCAGATTTGAGCCTAGGCTCAAATCTGACCAACCAAATACTTGAGAACACACTTAGACTCACCTCAAACGCTTTGTAACCTTGGACCCTGAGGGAGTTCTCTGAGCTGGGTCTTTATCCCTTTACCCCATAGCCTATTTCTAGTACTTAAGATAGGTGACTACTTACAGCAGGTTGAAAGTAAAGCAGAATGCGCCTTAGGGCGCATTCTGCTTTACTTTCAGCCTGCTTTAAGCTATCATGTACTATAATATAGAAAAATATTCCCTAAAATACATATTCATTACTGATTAAATTGGAACTATTTTCTTCAGCGGATGAATAAATCATAACCGCTAAAAGGCGCTTCTATTGGGGAAAGGGTTATCACTGATTGAGCCCTCTAATCAGTGTCTGCACTGTTGGTTATAGTGCAATATATTGACCAAAAGATGCTAGATAGTAAATATAGAAAAATTGGGAACTGGTCCATTTTAAAGTTTCAGGGAAGAAAGGGTTGAAACAAGATGAAAGTAATAAGGAGATTTCTGCTTTACTTTCATCCTGCTTTAAACTGCCATCTTTCTTGAAACTGCCATCTTTACTTAAAGGCACAATCCTACTGTGATTGGTGTTTAAAACGCGCAATTTCTTATATATGTGCATCTTCTCTGTATTAAAACTAAGTGAAATCGCGCGTAAGAAGCCTGACATATGCCCCCGCTTCGTAAAGAATCCTATCTAAATGTGTCGAATTCTTATCGTGATGGTTGACATTTTAAGCGGGTTTGTTTACAAATAAAACTAACGGTGGTTCCGATAAAGGTCACGTGATTGATACGAAGCGCGGCGATAACTCATATACACTGTGGGCAAAGCCGAGCGAAGCCAGAGCATTTCCGAAATAATTCGTCTTCGATCGAATGTCAACAAAACAGATTTAAAAGTCGACTTGTTTCCACCAATTTCACGGGGTTTTGTGCAATGTTGCCTCCATAATCATCGGGGATTACTTCTTTTTATAGGTTTAGATTACGAATGTGCCTACATTTTCAGGTTTTAAAAGTGCACGATTTTGGCATTTGACAGTATTGTTGGGTCTTTAAATCTTTCATTAGAGTCCTGGAATGATTATGCCTAATCACACTATTTTATTTCCCTATACTCCATTAATTTTTTTCTTAATATTAACCCACTACCCTGTAGGCTATAGGGTAATGGGTTACAGACTTCATTCTACAAGAACCAGACACTTAGTACAGGGCTCCAGATAAGAGGGAGTAAATTGAACAAATCTAGCATTTTCTCACTTATTTCAGCACCAAATCCTATGGTTGTACTACGCATTAGAATCGTCTCTTCGAGACGATTCTAATGAGTAGTGACACAATAGGGTTTAAAGCAGAAATAAAGATTTTAATTTTTGAAATACATGTACTCCCCTTATCAGGAGCCCTGTAAATAGTATATCCACACATGATCCACTATCAACTGCAACCACAACAAAATCCACTTCACCCACTGTTTAACTCCAACTCCAGCAAGCATATCTTTCCTGCTACTTTAAACCGGAGCACAGCGGCCAAGACAACTATAAATCAAAACCAGCATTGTGTGAAAATCACCTGTAAAAAGATCAACCTTAATTGGCCAACTCCGTCTGCACATCAATCAAAATTGATTTTTCCCCAGTGTTTCTACAGGCCTGTAAAGAGTCAGGCATTTTCTCTGGTTTAATTACAGTTTACAGTAAAACTTCTCTATTTTTCCCCAGTGTTTCTACAAGGCCTGTAAAGAGTCAGGCATTTTCTCTGGTTTAATTACAGTTTATTACAGTAAAACTTCTCTATTTTTCCCCAGTGTTTCTACAAGGCCTGTAAAGAGTCAGGCATTTTCTCTGGTTTAATTACAGTTTATTACAGTAAAACTTCTCTATTACATCCACTAAATACCCATTACCTCATATTAGCTTGTTTCTAGTTTTGAAGATTGGTGACCACTTAAAGCTGGTTGAAAGGAAAGCAAAATATTCCTTAACCAGTTACCCAATAGCTTGTTTTTCTAGTTTTGACGATTGGTGACCACTTAAAGCTGGTTGAAAGGAAAGCAAAATATTCTTTAACCAGTTACCCAATAGCTTGTTTCTAGTTTTGAAGATTGGTGACCACTTAAAGCTGGTTGAAAGGAAAGCAAAATATTCCTTAACCCGTTACCCCATAGCTTGTTTCTAGTTTTGACGATTGGTGACCACTTAAAGCTGGTTGAAAGGAAAGCAAAATATTCTTTAACCAGTTACCCAATAGCTTGTTTCTAGTTTTGAAGATTGGTGACCACTTAAAGCTGGTTGAAAGGAAAGCAAAATATTCTTTAACCAGTTACCCCATAGCTTGTTTCTAGTTTTGAAGATTGGTGACCACTTAAAGCTGGTTGAAAGGAAAGCAAAATATTCTTTAACCAGTTACCCCATAGCTTGTTTCTAGTTTTGAAGATTGGTGACCACTTAAAGCTGGTTGAAAGGAAAGCAAAATATTCCTTAACCCGTTTTACGTGCACCTTACTTTAACTCTTTGCATGCTGGGTAATATTTTCGTCTGCAACAATTTGTTGTCTGCTATCGTTCAAAAATTATTTTTTTCAAAATTTCTCTTAAATTAAGTGTCAGAATAGCAAACAGTTTGGATCCTGATGAGACGCCGCGTTACGCGGCGTCTCATCTGGATCCAATCTGTTTGCAGAGGTAATTACTGTGGCAGACATATCCGCCGCTAGCGTGCAAAGAGTTAAGCAGTCACCTGCCATAACCCATTACCTCATAAATATGCCTTTTTACGCCTTTAAAATATTCCTCCACTGAAGAAAATTGTTCCAATGGATACAGTTATGAATATGTATGATTAGAACTATTTGCTATAATATTCCAGGAGATGGTAGCTTTAATTAAAGCAGACTGAAAGCATTCTGCTTTACTTTCAATCTGCTTTAAGTGGCCACTTTTTTCAAAACTAGAAACAGGCTATGATCGAGGTAATGGGTTAACCCTTTGTTCCATAGTCTGTTTCTAGTATTGAAAATAGGTGACCACTTAAAGCAGGTTGAAAGTAAAGCAGAATGTGCCTTAAGGCACATTCTGCTTTACTTTCAGCCTGCTTTAAGCTATCTTCTACTCAAATAAAGAAAATATTTCTGCTGATAAATATTCATGACCATGTAAATTGGAACTATTTTCTTGAGTGGAGGAATAAATTAAATGTGCTACAAGGTGCTTCTATGGAGGAAAGGGTTAAAATAAACGCTTGATAATGAACGATGTAATAGAGAAGTTTTACTGTAGACTGTAATTAACCCATTCCCCCATAGAAATGCCTTTTAGCGCATTCAGTTTATTCCTCCGCTGAAGAAAATAGTTCCAAATTATACAGTCATGAATATGTATAATAAGGAATATTTTCTTGATTTTAGCAGGTGGTAGCTTAAAGCAGGCTGAAAGTAAAGCAGAATGTGTCTTCAAAACTAGAAACAAGCTATGGGGTAACGGGTTAAGGAATATTTTGCTTTCCTTTCAACCAGCTTTAAGAGGTCACCAATCTTCAAAACTAGAAACAAGCTATGGGGTAACTGGTTAAAGAATATTTTGCTTTCCTTTCAACCAGCTTTAAGTGGTCACCAATCTTCAAACCTAGAAACAAGCTATGGGGTAACTGGTTAAAGAATATTTTGCTTTCCTTTCAACCAGCTTTAAGTGGTCACCAATCTTCAAAACTAGAAACAAGCTATTGGGTAACTGGTTAAAGAATATTTTGCTTTCCTTTCAACCAGCTTTAAGTGGTCACCAATCGTCAAAACTAGAAACAAGCTATGGGGTAACGGGTTAAGGAATATTTTGCTTTCCTTTCAACCAGCTTTAAGTGGTCACCAATCGTCAAAACTAAAAACAAGCTATTGGGTAACTGGTTAAAGAATATTTTGCTTTCCTTTCAACCAGCTTTAAGTGGTCACCAATCGTCCAAACTAGAAAAACAAGCTATTGGGTAACTGGTTAAGGAATATTTTGCTTTCCTTTCAACCAGCTTTAAGTGGTCACCAATCTTCAAAACTAGAAACAAGCTAATATGAGGTAATGGGTATTTAGTGGATGTAATAGAGAAGTTTTACTGTAATAAACTGTAATTAAACCAGTCTGCTTTAATTAAAGCTACCATCTCCTGGAATATTATAGCAAATAGTTCTAATCATACATATTCATAACTGTATCCATTGGAACAATTTTCTTCAGTGGAGGAATATTTTAAAGGCGTAAAAAGGCATATTTATGAGGTAATGGGTTATGGCAGGTGACTGCTTAACTCTTTGCACGCTAGCGGCGGATATGTCTGCCACAGTAATTACCTCTGCAAACAGATTGGATCCAGATGAGACGCCGCGTAACGCGGCGTCTCATCAGGATCCAAACTGTTTGCTATTCTGACACTTAATTTAAGAGAAATTTTGAAAAAAATAATTTTTGAACGATAGCAGACAACAAATTGTTGCAGACGAAAATATTACCCAGCATGCAAAGAGTTAAAGTAAGGTGCACGTAAAACAGAAAGCTCCTGAAGGAACTTTCTGTTTTACATTCACTTAATTTGCTTTAACCCATTTTATGCGGGATACACTTTTAGGTGTACCTCTAGGCAAACAGTTTTGATCTCAGATCAGGCCCCACACTGTGGGGCCTGATTTGAGATCAAAACTGATTGCAGCTAAGTCAATATTCTATCAGAAACTGCTAATATAACTGCTAAATCTTTTGCAAATATTTGAGTTATATCCGCTGCACAGGACATTTTAAAATGGCCGCCAAATATTACCCAGCATACAATGGGTTAATTTGACTGTCACCCAATTTTTTTGCAGTCAATTATCCTACATCTCAAGGAACGTAATACATGTATGTTACCCTGTTATAAGCATTCAAGAGAAAACTCACTCAGGTTGACAGCTTTTCAAAGCAGATTGCAGCTTAAAGCAGGATGGAAGGACAGGGCTGCCATAAGTTGATAATGAAAAATCCTAATATTTCCGAATTTTCAATTTTTTCAGTACAATGACTTAAATCAGGTTGAAAGTAAAGCAGAATGCGCCTTAAGGCACATTCTGCTTTACTTTCAGTCTGCTTTAAGCTACCATCTGCTAGGATAAAATTCCGAAGATTTTGGAAAATCCGGAGAAATGGCAGCCCTGGAAGGAAAGCAGAAAGCTCCTCCACTCAAGAAAAAAGTTTCATTTTATATGGTCATGAATATATATAGACCATGATAAATGATGGTTGAAAGCAGACTGAAAGTAAAGCAGAAATAAATTAAAGAAGACACATCAGCCTAGATCATCAATATGCTTTCTGCGTAATTTTATTATATTTTAAGAAGTCACCAGTGTCTTGCAAGAGCTTTCTGTTTTACTTTCATCCTGCTTAAAGCAGTCATTTGCCTTAAAGATTGCCCTTCAGGAGTTGTCTGCTTTAAATGTGTCCTGCTTTAAGAAGCCATACAGGCACTAAAGAGTGCCATGTCATTTCTGTGCATTTTCATACTGCTTTAATTATGCCTGAAAGAGCTGCATATAATAAAGGATCTTTCCGCTTTTGATTTTGTTTTACTCGCATGGTGCATAAAGAAACAATCTGCCTTAAAGACTGTCTGCTTTACTTTCATGCTGCTTAAAGAAGTCACCTGCTTTGTACGCTTTCTATCTGCTTTAACCCTTTACCTTATAGAAGAGCCTTTTAGCGCATTCTGTTCAATCCTCCGCGGAAGAAAATAATTCCAATCTATACAGTCATGAGTATGTACGAGAAGGAATATTTTCTTAATTCTAGCAGGTGGTAACTTAAAGCAGGCTGAAAGTAAAGCAGAATGCGCATTAATCACATTCTGCTTTACTTTCAACCTACTTTAAGTAGGCACCTATTTTCAAAACTAGAAACAGGTTATAGGGTAAGGGTTAAGAGGTCACCTGAAAAACAAATTAGTGCTTAAAGACGGCTAAAAGTAGGAGCATTTTGCTTTACTTTTTGCCTACTTTAAACTCCAGACTACCATCTGCTAGGATATAGATAATATTTCTCATCGTCTTCTATTTTTTGAGTGGAGGAATAAACCAAATGTGTTAAAAGTGAAAATCTGTATGGAGTAAAGCTTAGCCCATTACCCCATAGCCTGTTTCTAATATTGAATATATGTGACAACTTAAAGCAGGTTGAAAGAAAAGCAGAATGCGCCTAAAGGGGTATTCTGCTTTACTTTCAGCCTACTTTAACCCTTTCCTCCCTGAAACCTCAAATGGACAATTTTATTTTCAAATTTAATCAAGTCCAATTTTTTACTTTAAAGGGATGATTTTTACAGTATATGTCAAAATGATGAACAGTGTAGACCCTGATTAGAGGACCCTGTTTGCATAGGACAATTTAGTGTACTCCTCACAGGTAAATTGTTTGCAAATGACGCTTATATGCGTAACTAGGGTTCAAAGAGTTAATTATATTAAGCCATAACAGGGTTTTCCCTTGCATTTTGTAATTGAGAGTCCTAAGGACCCTCAAACCTTTCACTTTGAGAGTCCCTCAGCATATTTTGGGGTCCCAAAATAATTTGATGTGTATAAAATGCCTTACAATGTTGACAAATAACTTGTTTGACCTTTGTAAACAGTGCAGATTCATGATCTGATAACATTAGCATATCCCACATCAGCACTCAGGATTTACATATCTGATGATTTAGGGGTTTGAAGTAAAATGTGGTCAAAGATTTGAGGGTCCTGGGGACCCTAGGGGTTGGACAAATAGGGGTCCCAGGTGACAGAATTGAGTCCAAGATGCAGGAAACCTGCGTCCGGGAAAACCCTGCATAATTTTCTAGCATATTGAACATATTTGTTCTGGTAAATATTCATAACTATATATATATTGGAAATATTTCCTTAAGTACAGGAATAAATTAAGGCGTAAAGTTGCGTTTTTATTTGGTAACGGGTTAACCCATTACCTATAGACTGTTTCTAATTTTGAAGACACGTGTCTACTTAAAGCAGGCTGAAAGTAAAGCAGAATGTGCCTTAAGGCACATTCTGCTTTACTTTCAGCCTGCTTTAAGCAACCATATGCTGCGATATACAAAATATTTCTTATGGAGTATATTCATGACTGTATAAATTGGAACTTATATATTTTCTTCAATGCAAGGATAAGTTAGAGGCATCAAAAGGTGTATTTATGGAGTAATGGGTTAAGCCATAGGCATATTGAGGAGAGGGATAGTACAGTCGAACTCCGATATCTTGAACTCATTTAACTTGAACTATCCGATAGTTTGAAATATGAACTGCATTATTTCATGCTCGGTTCGACATGAACTGCATTATTTCATGCTCGGTTCAGTCTCGAACATACCCATATTTCAAAGTTAAAACGTGGCTTAGCCACGTTTTAACTTTGAAATATGGGTATGTTTGACAAAACCGACTTCGAGATATCGAAGTTTGACTGTAGTTCTAGTGTTGACAGAGTCTGCTGCATAATCCATAGTCCGTCTTCATGTAACATCATTTCTCTTGTTATCCAATCACTCCATCAACTGACACCTGTTGCATCACAAAGCGTTCTCTCCTCTTTCAATTATTAAACCTGTCCTCCGCTTAACCCATTACCCCATAAAAACACCTTTTTACCCCTCTAAATTATTCATCCCCTGAAGAAAATAGTTCCATTTAATACAGTCATGAATAAATCTCATGAGAAATATTTTCTATTTTCTAGCAGGTGGTAGCTTAACTAAAACAGGCTGAAAGTAAAGGGGAATGCGTCTTAATCCATTTCCTCATAAATTCACCTTTTTACCCCTTTTAAATATTCATCCTCTGAAGAAAATAGTTCCATTTAATAGTACAGTCATGAATAAATATCATGAGAAATATTTTCTATATAATATAGCAAATGGTATCTTAAAACAGGCTGAAAGTAAAGCCAAATGCTCCTTAACAGTGCACCTGTGAAGAGTACATTTGTCCTATGCAAACAGAGATGACTCACATCAGAGGGCTCCTACTGTTTGTCATTTTACTTCAGAAACTCACATTAACCCTTTGAACCCTAGTCCCGCATATTGGCGTCCTTTGCAAACAATGTACATTTGAATAGTACACTTGTCCTATGCAAACAGTGAAGACCCAGATCAGAGGGCTCCTTATGGAGCCCTCTGATCTGGGTCTTCACTGTTTGTCATAATGCCAAACATTGACAAAAACAACCCTTAAAAGTCAGAAATGGACTAGACTAAAATGGAAACTGGGATTGTCCATTTAAAGTTTCAGGGAGGAAAGAGTTAAATAAATCATAAATGAACCAGACCTAATTGAGAACCGAAATTATATTCCATTAAACATTTAGGGCTGAATGAGTTATTACTATCCACCTATAGTCAAAGACTGGCTTTTAACTCTTTGCATGCTAGGTAATATTTTCATCTCCAACAATTGTCGTCTGCTACTGTTCTAAAAATAGATTTTCCAAAACTTCCTTTTAAAAAACAGGGTCAGAGTGTCAAACAGTTTTGATCCTGATGAGACGCCGCATTATGCGGCGTCTCATCTGGATCCAAACTGTTTGCAAAGGTAATCACTGTGGCACAATCCTGCTGGCGGTAAATTTTAGACACTCCTAATGCAAACTTGACTATTACTTAGAATCATGACACTGATTTCGTTTCCAGTCATTATCATATCGGTTGCTGAATATTCCACTTTACCAAATGGCCGTATAATAAAGACATCCAGAGCGTAGGAATTTCACATTTTCACAATACATCCAACTCCTGTCTGTAACCAATCACATTATAACCTCCAAACATATTTCAGGTGAAGAAGACAAAACACACACACACACAAACACACGGTAGAAAAATCAATCACCACTAAAAAAGCATTTTTCATTTTCAACATGAAGTGTAAAACCACTACCAAGTCCCCAGTGCATGGTTAGTTTGCTCTGATCTAGTGATCCACACACAGACTAAAACATTTCCCCACCTGAGACAAAACTGATTATAGATTGCTTTGCAGCAGTTTTACCTGGAAGGTCTGTAAAAGTTCAGTAGCGATATGTTTCCTACAGTCTAGTCTATGTCAAAAGACCATTCAATCTTTACTCCATGGCCTGTTTCAAAGTTTTGAAGATTGCTGACCACTGAAAGCAGGTTGAAAGTAAAAGCAGAATACACCTTATCCCATTACACCATAGACGGTTTCTAGTTTTAAATACAGGTGACCTGACTTAAAGCAGGTTAAAAGTTAAAGCAGTATGTGCCTGAAGGTGCTTTCTGCTTAACTTTCAGCCTGCTTTAAGCTACTATCTTCTAGAATATACAGAATATTTCTTATGATAAATTTTCATGCCTGTATAAATTCGAACTATTTTCTTAAATGGAGCCATAAATTAGAGGCTTAACTCTTTGAACCCTAGTCACGCATATATATGCGTTATTTGCAAACAGCCTACATTTGAGGAATACACTTGTCCAATGCAAACAGTGTTTACCCTGATCAGAGGGCTCCTGAAGGAGCCCTCTGATCTGGGTCTACACTGTTTGTCATTTTGACATATTATTGTAAAAATCAACCCTAAAAAGTCAACAAGAGGGCCATGGCCCTAAATTCGCTCACCTGAGGACATTGAAGTTTGTACCTAAGTTGACTGGGCAAGACAACATTTTAATATAGCTATAAATGGAGTTATCTTCCGGACAAGAAAACATGACAAAAGTGAATATTGTTGCCAAGCTTATGACCCTTATCCATGACACATCCTCTTATCAAGCTATTTCCATTTCCGGTAAATGATAATTATTTCACTAGCGTCAGCAGAACTGGAGTTATTTTCCTGACAATAAAATATGACAAAGGGGAAAACAAAATATTGCTGCCCTTATGCACTAGGCATTTTCTCTCATCAGTTTCTTTCCATACATAAAATTTCATTACAATAGCATCAGTAGACCTGGAGTTGTCTTCTTGACAAGAAAATATGACAAAGGGAAATAACTAAAAAAAACAATGATGTCAGAGTTATGGCCTTTGCAAATGGCACTTCCTCTCATTAGGCTCTTTCCAAATAGGCAATTTCATTTTACCCATTAACCCCATAGCCTGCTTCTAGTTTTGAAAATAGGTGGCCACCTAAAGCAGGTTGAAAGTAAAGCAGAATGGGTCTTAATGCACACTTTGCTTTACTTTCAAACTGCTTTAAGCTACCATCTACTAGGATATAGAAACTTATTTCACATCTTACATTTTCATGACTGTTTAACCCTTTCCCCCATAGAAGCGCCTTTTAGCACATTCAGTTTATTCTTGCTCTAAAGAAAATAGTTCCAATTTATACATTCATAAATATGTATAATACAAAATATTTTCTATATTCTAGTAGATGATAGCTTAAAGCAGGCTGAAAGTAAAGCAGAATGCGCTTAAAGCGCATTCTGCTTTACTTTCAACCTGTTTTAAGTGGACACCTACATTCAATACTAGAGATATGCTATGGGGGAAAGGGTATAAGGGGAATTATTTTCTTAAGTGGAGGAATAAATCAAAGGCCTAAAAATGCACATTTATGGGGTAATGGGTTAACAAATGTCTGAACAAACGACTGAACCATTTCTAAACTTTAGCAGACAACATGTTCAGTTCTGTTGGCCTGATCACTGAGGTCAAATATTATGTAAGAGAACTGTAGCAGCAGCAGTCTGGGAGCTTACCCTTACCAGACTGAAATGATGTCTGCTAAATACCTTCTGTGTGTAAAAAATGTACATTTTTATTTTTTAGAAAATGTTAAGTTGGTAAATGAGTGGCAAATAGTTTGGATCCAGATTAGATGCAGCATTATGTTGCATCTGATCTGGATCCAAACTGTTTGCAAATATTGGTTATTTGCCCATAGTATATTAAGGGTAACTCAGGTAAATACAGTTCTGCCTAAATCAAAAATACTGTAAAACCTGCCTAGAGCAGCACTTAAACTGTGCAGGGTGGTGTCAAATGTGACCCTAGGGATTTCATTTTAACAAACTATAGAGAGATCCACCAGGAGATTCTACTGTACAAATATCAAAGCTTAGGGCCTAGTAGTTTTGGGCAAGAAGATTTTTTAAAGATTTTTGCTTTTTTGCTTTTTCAAGCAGAGTTTGTGCTTTTTATTCATTTTTTTTGAACAACTTCTGTAGAGAAGCATCCAAGGAACATCATGAGCAGTTTGAACTCTCCCTACAATCGGCGGGTTTCAGAGGAGATGTCGTTTGAAGTAAAAGTGAACGGACAGACGGACAGACGGACAGACGGACAGACGGACAGACGGACAGACGTACTACGGACGGTGAGCGGTCACAATAGCTCACCTTGAGCCTTTGGCTCAGGTGAGCTAAAAATGGACTAGACTTAATTGAAAACTAGAATTGTCCATTTGAGGTTTCAGGGAGGAAAGAGTTAAAGAGACGTATTTATGCGGTAATGGGTTAAGTGAGTTGGAATTATCGAGTTTCAACTGTATACCAGGTATAGTAAAAACCTCTCTATTACGACCACTAAAACAGAGCTAATTGATTTCATACAATACAGGTTACAGCTTAAAGCAAGGTGAACATAAAACAGAAAGCCAGAGCACCAGATAAGGGTAGTTTTTCAAATACTAAAATCTTTATTTCTGAATTAAACCCTATGGTGTCACTACTCATTAGAATCGTCTCTTCGAGACGATTCTAATGAGTAGTGACACCATAGGATATGGTTCTAAAAAGAGTGAGAAAATGTTGGATTTGTTGAAAAAAACTACCTCTTATCTCATGGAGCCCTGAAAGCTCTTTAAACAGCTTTCTGTTTAACGTTCACCTTGCTTTAAGCAGTAACCTGCTTTAAACTAAAACACCTGCTAATTAATACAATTTATGGGTTGTAATAGAGACGTTTTATGTATATCTTCTTTAAGCAGTAACCTGCTTTAACACCTGCTAATTAATACAATTTATGGGTTGTAATAGAGAGGTTTTATGTATATCTTCTTTAAGCAGTAACCTGCTTTAAACACCTGCTAATTAATACAAATTATGGGTTGTAATTGAGACGTTTTATGTATATCTTCTTTAAGCAGTCACGTGCTTTAAACACCTGCTAATTAATACAATGTATGGGTTGTAATAGAGAGGTTTTATGTATATCTTCTTTAAGCTGTAACCTGCTTTAAACACCTGCTAATTAATACAATGTATGGGTTGTAATAGAGAGGTTTTATGTATATCTTCTTTAAGCTGTAACCTGCTTTAAACACCTGCTAATTAATACAATTTATGGGTTGTAATAGAGAGGTTTTATGTATATCTTCTTTAAGCAGTAACCTGCTTTAAACACCTGCTAATTAACACAAATTTAGTGGTAAAATTGTAATAGAGACGTTTAACGGTACATGACTGACTGAGGCCTGACTGTAATAGGAAACATCAATACCGATAATGCCAATCTTACCAAACCATCTCATGAGGAACAGACATTCAAACAGATCAGTAATCAAAATTCTTTTTTTGCGTACAGCTGAACCGGTGTTCATGAAGCGGATATATATAACTCAAATATTTGCGAAAGATTTTAGCAGTTTCTGATAGAATATTCACTTTGCTGCAAACAGTTTTGATCTGAAATCAGTGAGTGAGTGAGGCCCCACAATGTGGGGCCTGATCTGATTCACAACTGTTTGCCTAGAGGTACACCTAAAAGTGTATCCCGCATAAAATGGGTTAAGAGTTTGAAGAAGTTTACTGTTCTATTTTGGGTATCAGGTGTATTCTGTGAGGTGTAACGATTGATTCAAAGATTAAACTATTCCTTTCTAAGCTCAACTTGACTCACATTTGAAAATAGTTTCGATCCAGATCAGACACCATATTGAATCAGACACAGAGTAACATCTGATCACTATCAAAGCTGCTTTATGCTCAAATTAATTTTTTTATAGTGAGGCCCAATAATCTTGAAAAGTGTTTGAGGTTTTTTTCAGGTTTTTCAGCGTTTAAAAGGGATTAAAGCTGCCAAAACAATAAAAGATAACTATAGTTGCAGTGAAAACTGTGTTAACCCTTAGCCCGCCAAATAAATTGTCGTCTGCTATATTTCTCGTCTGCTTCAAGTTTCAAATTGCTTCAAAGTTGCTCAAAATTGCTGAAAATGTTGTCCGAGTGTCAAACAGCTTGGATCCGGATGAGACGCCGAGTTACTCGGCGTCTCATCCGGATCCAAGCTGTTTGCATATGGAGCTATAGTCGTGACTGGCAGGCTAAGGGTTAACCCTTTACCCAATAGACTGTTTCAGTGATAATTTTACCTGTGCATCCCGAGTCCTATACTCATTAAATTTGCCAGGGACTCATTATTTAAAAAGTTGCGAGTCCCATGGACCCATAGCTTTTCTGGCCTTTATTAACCTATTATTCATAAGCAAATAATACCGGTAGCTTAAAGCAGGTTGGAAGTAAAGCAGAATGTGCATTATGGCACATTCTGCTTTACTTTCAACCTGCTTTCAGTGATCACCTGTCTTCAAAACTAGAAATAAGTTAATGGAATATTGGGTTAATTTTTCACCTCAAGGACTCAATGTTTGTCTAAAGGACTCATTGTTTTATAGAATGTGCATCCCAAGGACTCGTTCATCTGATTTCTAAAATTATCACTGCTGTTTCTAAATTTTGAAAATAGGTGACTTCTTAACCCTTTCCCCAATAGAAGCGACTTTTAGCGTATTTATGTTATTCCTCCGCTGAAGAAAATAGTTCCAATTTATACCCTAATGAACAATTTCCATTACAAATATTTTATATATCCTTACAGATGGTAGTTTAAAGCAAGCTGAAAGTAAAGCAGAATGTGCCTTAAGGCACCTTCTGCTTTACTTTCAACCTGCTTTAAGTGATCACCTGTCTTTAATGTTATAAACAGTTAAATTTATTGGGTAACGGGTTAAAGCAGGTTGAAAGTAAAGCAGAATGCGCCTGCTTTAAGCTATCATCTACTAGAAAATAGAACAATGCTTTAAGCTACCACCAGCTAGAATAAAGAAAATGTTCCTTATAATACATTTTTATGAATGTTTAAATTAGAACTATTTTCTTCAGCACAGGTATAAACTGAATGCGCTAAAAGGCGCTTCTATGGGGGGATGGGTTAAAACGTAATCAACTATATTGGAAATCATTGTGGCAGAGGACAAAATTACAAGCAACAGCTGGACCAGTCTACAAGTCATACAGTCTGCTGTTAACTGTTGTCTGCTTAATTTATTTTCTGGACATCTTTTTCAAAAGCTTAGGTCCTTATCAGAGGGCTGAACTGTTTGCACTATATCTTTAAAATAAATCCTAAATAATCAATAAGTCAATAATGGACAACACTAATAACTGGAAACTGGAATTGTCCATTTGATTTAATTTGTTCTTTAACTCTTTGAACCCTAGTCCCGCATATAGGCATCCTTTTCAAACAGTGTACATGTGAAAAGTACACTTGTCCTATGCAAACAGTGAAGACCCTGATCAGAGGGCTCCGAAAGGAGCCCTCTGATCAGGGTCTTCACTGTTTGTCATAATGCCAAACATTGACAAAAACAACCCTTAAAGGTCAGAAATGGACTAGACTAAAATGGAAACTGGAATTGTCCATTTAAAGTTTTAGGGAGGAAAGAGTTAACAACCACTAATTTCTGCCATCTATGGGCTAGTTTGATGCCCCAGAGAGAGGAGAGCGGATACAGAAAACCCGGGCGTAATATACTCTTATTATCGGCAGAGTTCTCTGGTTCTTTAAAATGCCCAGTGTAAAGCACTGATTCATCTGACCTAGGTTTATAAAGTCTCATCCAAAAGACCTGGTCCGGCAGGGGATCAAACTCACCCTGGTACTGTAGTTGAGGGTGTTACCACTAGACCATGTCCCTTTGAAGTTTCAGGGGCGAATAAGGTAAAAGGTCAAACTCACCAAAAACAAACAGTGTACATGTGAAGAATACACTTGTCCTGTGCAAACAGTGAAGACCCTGATCAAATCTGATTTCTGTTTGTCAATAAATAGGCAAGTCACTCAACTCTTTCAACAGTCGGTTACTCTTTAAGGTTAATAGGTATCATTGTGGATCATTTTAGTAACCAAAACATAAACCAGTCTACTTGGAGTTCTTTGTAGTTAAATAAATATTGCTCTATTAGATTAGCAAACAGTGTGGACCCAGATCAGAGGGCTCCAATTGGAGCCCTCTGATCTGGGTCTACACTGTTTGCAAATGTAATGAGTATATTTTAAACAGGTCCATGGCGTTGAAAGAGTTATATAGTCAACTCTTAGAAGCCCTGTGCTAATGATGAGCACTCTCGTGATAAATGGTCCATGTTGATCTTAAATTTCTGTTAAACACATTGCCTTGTATCTATAATTTTAGTACCATCAGTTTTATGTTACTATGTATATAATGTTATGATGATGAGCTTGTAAACTTAAGTCAAATAAAACATGTATATAATGTTATGATGATGAGCTTGTAAACTTAAGTCAAATAAAACATGTATATAATGTTATGATGATGAGCTTGTAAACTTAAGTCAAATAAAACATGTATATAATGTTATGATGATGAGCTTGTAAACTTAAGTCAAATAAAACATGTATATAATGTTATGATGATGAGCTTGTAAACTTAAGTCAAATAAAACATGTATATAATGTTATGATGATGAGCTTGTAAACTTAAGTCAAATAAAACATGTATATAATGTTATGATGATGAGCTTGTAAACTTAAGTCAAATAAAACATGTATATAATGTTATGATGATGAGCTTGTAAACTTAAGTCAAATAAAACATGTATATAATGTTATGATGATGAGCTTGTAAACGTAAGTCAAATAAAACATCTGTTCTGTTCTGTTCTGTTCTATATAATTGGAAACTATTTGAAGTTTGCCGGTGAACAAGTTAATGACCAGACAGGCCATGCACTAATATACAGGTAAACCGTCTCTTTTATGACCACTAAAACAAAGGGATATATAATCAATTATATAAAACACAGGTGACGGCTTGAAGCAAGGTGACAGTTAAACAGAAAGCTCCTAAAGGAGCTTTCTGTTTTACTTTCACCTTGCTTTAACCCTTTACCCAATATCCTATTTCTTGATCTAAAGAAAGGTGTCTACTTAAAGCAGGTTGAAAGTAAAACAGAATGCGCCTTAGGTGCATTCTGCTTTACTTTCAGTCTGCTTTAAGCTGCCATCTGCTAATATATAGAACATAGTTGTATTGGTACATTTTTATGAGAGTATAAGTTGGAACTATTTTCTCCAGTGGGTGAATAAATTAAATGCGCTAAAAAGCGCTTCTATTGGGGAAAGGGTTAAGCAGTCACCTGTCCTAAACCCCTAATAATTAAAACAATTTAAAGGACGTAATAGAGAGGTTTTATTGCACACAGGGTAAAATTACACATCTACATTATTGATGTACTGTAAAATTACACATCTACATTATTGATGTACTGTAAAATTACACATCTACATTATTGATGTACTGTAAAATTACACATCTACATTATTGATGTACTGTAAAATTACACATCTACATTATTGATGTACTGTAAAATTACACATCTACATTATTGATGTACTGTAAAATTACACATCTACATTATTGATGTACTGTAAAATTACACATCTACATTATTGATGTACTGTAAAATTACACATCTACATTATTGATGTACTGTAAAATTACACATCTACATTATTGATGTACTGTAAGAAAGTGTTAACCCTTTCACTGCCAAAACATTATGTTAATTGTCATCTTTTAATTCTCAAATAAAGATCATATTTTTACTGCAAAAAAACCCCATCATTTATTTAGTAGTGTCATACACCAGGTTGAATACTGATCAGATGCGGAGTTACTCGGCATCTGATCAGGATGAAAACTGTTTGTAAATGCAGGTGTTTCAGGGCTCCAGATAAGAGGGAGTAATTGGAACAAATCTAACATTTTCTAACTTATACATCACCAAATCCAACGGTGTTACTACTCATTAGAATCGTCTCTTTGCGACGATTCTAATGAGTAGTGACACCATAGGGTTTAAAGCAGAAATAAAGGTTTTAGTTTTTGAAATACTCCCCTTATCTGGAGCCCTGATGTTTGTCAGAATTGGCAGAGAAGGGGTTAAACATTCTGTCTGATTGTCTAAAAGTTTCCCCAGAAATAAATATCTTACATGGCCCACAATATCCAGCCACTTTGTCTGCTTCATCCCTCTGAGAAAGCAGTGTAGACCCAGATTAATTTGCTCCTGAGACTACACTGTTTGCCATTCAGTTTGTACGTTCAAATTAATCAGGGCTATGTCTAAAAGGTTCCCTAGAAATAAATAGCTATTATCATGCCATCCTCCGACATTAAAATTACTTTGTCTGCTTTAACCCTCTAGGTAAGCAGTGTTGACCCGATCAGACTGAGTCTACACTGTTTGCGATTCAGTTTGCACCTTCAGGACAAATTACAAAGCCTCGTTTTTATCGTTTTCTAAAAGACTCGTTTAATAAATCCAATAAATTATGAACACTCATGTAATATCCTATATTTATCATGCCATCCTCTGACATTAAAATTACTTTGTCTTTTTTAACCCTCTAGGTAAGCAGTGTAGACCCGATCAGACTGAGCAGTCTGATCAGGGTCTACACTAATCAGAGTCTACACTGTTAGCCATTATGTTTGCACCTTTCATGACAAATTACTGTGAGCTATGGGGTAATATGGTTTAACTCTTTGCATGCTTCAATGGCGGGAAATATGTGCGTCACAATGATTACCTTTGCAAACAGTTTAGATCCAGATGAGATACCGCGTAAAGCGGCATCTCATCAGGATCCAAACTATTTGACTATTTGATCTTGTTTTGAAAAGAAAATTAGAAAATTCTATTTATAGAATTTATAAAATATCAGCAGACGACAAATTGTTGCAGACAAAAAGATTGCCAGGCATGCAAAGAGTTACTATACCACTGCCTGCACTACCATTTTTAAAGTTTGATTTAACTCTTTCAACACTAAGTAACTCTTGTGGGTTATGAGTTTCTCTTGTGGATCATTTCAGCTACCAAAACATGAACCAGTCTACTTGGAATTCTGGGTTGGTTTAATATACATGTACTGGTCTAAATTAGCAAACAGTGTATACCCTGATCAGAGGGCTCCTATAGGAGCCCTCTGATCTGGGTCTACACTGTTTGCAAAATTGTAATGGGAATAATCTAAACAGCTACATGGTGATGAAATGATATAGTTAACCTCTAAGCTCTGAAGATAAGTGACTTATTTATGATGGTGAAAGTGTTTTCTCCAAGCACAACTAGGTTCAAAGCCTAACAGGTTGCCCATGGCTGTTTACTATCTGATGTCTGCTAACAGCTCTTCAGAACCGGAGCAATTCTCACCATTTTTATTGCTCCTAATCAGGGAAAATTTCAGGCCAAACTCCACTAAATTCTGACAATTCTAATGAGTAGTGAAAACCATAGAGCATAACGCAGCATCTCATCAGGAATGGTTTAAGATTTTGAAATACTCCAGACCTTAGCTGGAGCCCATTACCCCATAGACTGTTTATAGTTTTGATTTGATTTGATTTGTTTTGATTTTACGTCGCTTTCAACAGTATTTCAGTCATATCGCGACGTCCAGCTAATTATAGGTGGAGGAAGACCCCAGAAGTCCTTAACCCATTAACTGATGCTTACGCTATATAACGCACCTATCAATTAACCAATGGTTACTCAGATTAACGCGTTTACGGCCTAATCAATGGTAACGCGATATGACGCGTTTCCCCCCTAACTGATGCTAACTCGATTTGACTCACTTCGATTTCCATCTCCAAAAAACAACATTTGTCGGCCATTTATAAATTCCGGGGTTCTACTATTTGAAAGGGACGGTTTTTATCTCTGGAAAACCGTATTTTAAAAATAGTGCTGCTATATAAAGATATTGTGTAAATAACCGCTAATGGGTGAAGGTCAGTGGAAATTTTTGCTTTGTGAGCGCCTTCGGCGTTTTTCGGATGTGTCGATTCTGTACGACAACCTAAATCGGCAAATTTGCATATCGTCGCATATGTTCGGCTTCGGAAAAGACCACGTTAGATCCGCCCACATTATGACGCTTCCAAAACCTAAATTTACCTAACCAATCAAAATTGAAAGCGGCATATATCACGCGTGTACAACATGTGTCATATGGCTCTCCACGTGAGCACACACGTGAACGATTTTAGCCGAGGGAATCCGTACGCAGGAAGTGTTTCCGGGTCAACTGAATTTCCAATAAACAATGATATCGGCAACGACTGATCAAAGACAATTCAAAAGAACCGACCACAGTAAGTATAACGACAAATCAGAGAAGCATATGACCCCCCAGACTCCCTTATAATCATATAGATCTAGAATCATTCTTCGATTTATCGCAGAATACTTCACATCGCTTTTTTGTCTGCTTAGCAATTACGTACGTTAAAAAATGTCTGAATCTGACTTTGAGTCGTCTGATGATAATCTTTCAGACTTTTCTGGGTTTGAATCTGACGATCTACCTTTAGCCGATTTTGTGGTTGATGATGATGATGATGAGCCTGCTGTCATGGAATGGACCAATAGGTTCACTCCACCGACGGTGTGTAATTCTTTTAAACTTTTTAATTTAATAAAAAAAAATTCTGTATGACACAACGAACAGTGTATGACCAGATCACATATTGCATTGAAAGGTGAAATGTGATCAGGTCATATACTGTATACGTTTTATACATTTTTTAACGAGAGATCTAGATATTTTTACATTTAAAATATAGATCTAGATCTGATATAGATCTATATCATCTATTCATTAAATTTTTACACTATAAGCATTGATTAAATCAAGATTAATTTTAGCAGAGAAATTTGGATCTAGATCTAGACTTAAAAAAAAAAGAACTTGTGTCACTTTTTATGCAGAAGAAATTATTATGCAGAATTAATGCATTATTTTTCCTCTGTGTAAAGCAGCCACATGCCTAATTTATTCTTATTTTATATTTGATTCAAGGTTGGGATTAAATTGTTATTTAAGTTTTAACCATTATCCTGATGAAAACGACTAACAGTTTGGGTCCAGATCAGATACCACATGGCATGGTGGCTGATCTGGATCCAAACTGTTTGATACTTGACTTTTTCTTTAAATTTATACTGGTAAATGAAAAGTAGCTCTTTGTTTTTTGGTAAACATTGTTTGGGGGGGGGGGGGGGGGGGGAATCTGTTTTCAACCTTTGTACTGTCATTCACGACTTCAATAATTTGGGTAAACAGTTTGGATCCAGATCAGACTCCACATGACATTGTATTTCAGCAGTTACTTTACAGTTATGGTGAAGTGTACAAATTATTTATATCTGTATTTGTGTCTTATGAATTTACTTACAACGAGGACGTGATTGGATTATTTGTGTTTTTTTTTTAAATTTTTCTTCTAGTATTTTCCATTTGAAATAAACTATATCAGAATATTAACACTTTTTTGTATTTAATTATAATAAACCCCTTCTAACTAATAAACTATAATAACTAAAATCTAATGATATGTCAAGTAAATTAAAATATTTCATCAATACTAACTTTAACCCACTGTTACTTCGCTATGGCTCAACCGATCAGTCTAAATGAAACACCATCAAAGAGGAAATTTAATTTCCAACACATTTTACACTCACTCTAAAGTGCTAAAATGAATGAAAAAGGTAGTTTTATTGTTGTAAAAACACATGTATCAAACAGTGTATGAGATTTGATTGAGAAAACTTGATACATTTCATAACTACTGACAATTAACCCATCGTAACTCAACTAAATATTAACCAATCTGTCTAAAAATAGCACCATCTGAAAGGAAATTTAATTTCCAACAAACTTGTCATTTACACTTATGTGTTTAAATGAAGAGAACATGCAGTTTTTGTGCATGTAAAAACATAGGTATCAAATTATCCATATTTGTCCAATAGTGTGTATTGAGATGGTGTAGGTAGATACACCTATACTGTATTGGCTATAGGCTTCCTAGATAAGAGATAGGTATTGGTGTTAAAGAGTTAATCTGAGAAATCTGTATGAGGGAATGGGTTAATGCACTGTTTCAGGCACAAATCCGCAACTGGGTAGAACCACCGACCTTCCGCAAGCCAGCTGGAAGGCTTCCCCACATGAAAAATCTGAACGACCCTACTGGGATTCAAACTCACAGCGGTGAGGAGCTTAGTGATGTAAGTCACAGTGACTATACCACTAGGCCACGGAGGCCCCCGTTTATAGGTTTGAAAACAGAAGACCACTTAAAGTAGGTTGAAAGTAAAGCAGAATGTGCATTAAGGCGCATTCTGCTTTAACTTCAGCATGCTTTAAGCCACCATCTGCTAGGATTTAAAAATATTTCTGATGGGATATAAAAATGATTATATAAAATGGAACTATTTTTTTCAGTGAATGAATAAATCAGAGGCCTAAAAAGGCGTATTTAAGGGGTAATGGGTTAAACTTTTTTAGGTCTAATGGTTCCCGGCCGCCCTGTCTACAAAAACAACAACTCACATTTACAAAGGATTAAGTGACTTTTTTAATAATGAAGTATACATAATTTACACATTACCCCCAATAAATATGCATGCAAATTGGATCTATTCTCTTCTATTTAAGAAATAATACATTCATACCAGTGTTTTATCGTGCAATCGAACACTGGTAGGAGTTGAGAAGCGTAGTAATTTAATCACGAGGCCTTTAGGCCGAGTGGTTTAATTACAAGCATCTCAACGACTACCCGTGTTCGATTGTTAGATAAAACACTGGTATTAATTTATTATTTCGATTCTAACACATAATTTAACCTTAATTTGCACCGAAGCAACGGCGCTACATTTCTGAGCGTACGCATTTTCGAAGCCAAATGACGTCACGTTAGAACGTTTAGCGCGTGAGTGTTCTACTGAAAATTCGTACACTGAGACAGTCCTTCTTCGCTTATATAGGGTTGTGGGCGAGGTGTGTTAGAATGAGAAATAAAGCATAGAATTCTGCACTCTTTACTGGGGAAAATTTTCCTTATTCTGTCACCAAATGTAATAGTTACGGTGATAGACATTCAAAGTGGGTGGAGCTATATATATATATGAATATTTAGCAGGAGGTGGGTGGGGTTAAATGAGTTTGAAGTTATTGTGGTATATATTTCAGTCAAACCAATTAGCCACCACCATTTGAGCGCTCAAGTATAACTCATTGCCTCATAGCCTGTTTCTAGTTTTGAAAATAGGAGACTACTTAAAGCAGGCACATTCTGCTTTACTTTCAGCCTGCTTTAAGCATAAATGTGCTAGAATATAGAACATATTTCTTATTGTACATATTCATGACTGTATGAAGTGGAGCTATTTTTCTCAGTGAATGAATAAATTAAAGGCGTAAAAAGGTGTATTTATGGGGAAATGGGATAATATACAATTAAATATCAAACAGACCCTATCACAATTTGGCTACAAAAACAGCTAGTATAATTTTAAGACCAAAAATATGCATCCTTATGCACAATTATTATGAAACATGTTAACTCTTACAACATTAAGTAACTCTTGTGGGTTGTTAGTTTACCTTGTGGATCATTTTAGTTACCAAAATATATAAACCAGTCTACTTGGAATTCTGGGTAGTTTAATAAATACTGCTCTAAATTAGCAAACAGTGCAGACCTTGATCAGAGGGCTCCTATAGGATCCCTCTAATCTTGGTCTACACTGTTTTCGAATGTATTAACCCTTAGCCCGCCAAATAAATTGTCGTCTGCTACATTTCTCGTCTGCTTCAAGTTTCAAAGTGCTTCAAAGTTGCTCAAAATTGCTGAAAATGTTGTCCAAGTGTCAAACAGCTTGGATCCGGATGAGACGCCGAGTTACTCGGCGTCTCATCCGGATCCGAGCTGTTTGCATATGGAGCTATAGTCGTGAGTGGCAGGCTAAGGGTTAAGTATATTTTTAACCCTTTCCCCTATAGAAGCGCCTTTTAGCGCATTCAGTTTATTCTTGCCCTGAAGAAAATAGTTCCAATTTATACATTCATAAATGTGTATAATACAAAACATTTTCTATATTCTAGCAGGTGATAGCTTAAAGCAGGCTGAAAGTAAAGCAGAATGCGCATTCTGCTTTACTTTCAGCCTGCTTTAAGTGGACACCTATATTCAATACTAGAGATATGCTATGTGGGAAAGGGTTAACAGGTCCATGGTGTTGAAAGAGTTAAAAGACAACTCAATATACAGAATTTATTCTCTCGCCTGTCTTCACTATGTCTATCTATCCTCACATTTAGACTTCATACACCTGTATACCAAGTTTGGTTGGTCTATAGCACTTATAATCATAATTAACCCATAGCCTATTTCAAGTGTTGAAGATATGGGTATGGGACCTTTTAAAGCAGGTTGAAAATATTACCCTTAAGGCGCATTCTGCTTTACTTTCAACCTGCTTTAACAGGTCACTGTTTTCAAAAACTAAAAACAGGCTATTGTGTAATGGGTTAAGGCACATTCTGCTTTACTTTCAGCACGCTTTAAGCTGAAATCTGCTAGGATACAGAATATATTTCTTAATAGTGTCACTGTGAATATTAATGATTTTATAGAGTGAATTAACCCATTACCCCTTAAAAACGCCTTTTTACGCCTCTTACTTATTCCTCCACTGAAGAAAAAAGTGAATATTAATGATTTTATAGAGTGAATTAACCTACTTTCTTCTTTGGAGAAATAAACTGTTAAAAGGTGTATTTATGGAGTAATGGGTTGAAACAAAAACTTATCATTGGAGTCATTATCAAAAGTTTGAAGCTGACGTTGACACCTAATTTGACTAATTGTCTTCTGCTATTGTTCTAAAGAAAGACCTTTCTAAATTTCTTTTCAAAACAGGGTCAGAGTTTCAAATAGTTTGGATCCTGATCAGACGCTGTGTGCTATACGGCATCTCATCTGGATCCAAATTGTTTGCAAAGGTAATCTGCTAGCATTATAAAGTATGAGTTAACCCATTTCCTCATAAATACACATTTTTTCACGTACAGTCAAACTTCGATATCTCGAACTCGTTTAACTCGAACTATCCAATAGTTCGACATATGAACTGAATTATTTCATTCTCAGTTAAGTCAAACATACCCAGATTTCAAAGTTAAAACGAAGCTAAGCCAACTTTGAAATACGGGTATGTTCGACATTTTCTAATGCAGTGGCATCAAGGGAAGAATCACCAGCATTCCGGACTATGTATGTCCTAGATGCCTGGACCAAGCACGTCCAATTGATGGTAGACCAGTTACCCAGGTCGTCGTTGATGGCTCCCAGCTTGATGTTGAGGCCAGCTTCTGCTACCTGGGTGATACGCTATGTGCTGGGGGAGGCTGCGAACTTGCCATCATCACCAGATGCTGCACTGCCTGGGGAAAGTTTAGGAAGCTCCTGCCAATACTGTCGTCGAAGCATGTTTCCCTCAAAACCCGTGGCAAAGTGTTCAATGCGTGTGTCCGTTCTGCCATGCTACATGGTAGTGAAGCGTGGGCACCATCTACTTCAGATCTACAACGACTACGTAGAAATGACAGAGCAATGGCCCGCTGGATCTGCGGCGTCAAACCTGACGACGGAGTCGACACTGACACGCTGTATGGTAAAATAGGGATACCAGAAGTCACGGCATCACTGAGAGCCAGACGTCTGAGGTGGTACGGGCATGTCGAGCGTGCCACTTCTTGCACCAACTCTATCACGAAGATGGCCATTCCTGGTGCCAGAGGTAGAGGAAGACCAAGAAAATCGTGGTCGGACTGTATTAAGGATGACCTGCACACCTGTGGCATGGGTGACACAGACCCACAGAACAGAGGAGCGTGGAAATCAGGGGTTAGACGCTCTAGCCGCCTGCTGCCTACCCCAGCTACTGGGACTAATCCCGCAGCAGATGACAAATAAACTCAGGATCAAGTCAAGTCAAGTCAAGTCGACAAAACGGACTTCGCGATATCGAAGTTCGACTGTATATTTGATTATTCAACTGTAGAAAATAGTTCATAGTCATAAACATGTATCATGAGAATTTTTTTAATTATATATATCTCAGCAAATGATGGCTAAAAGGAGGCTGAAAGTAAAGCAGAATACCCCTTAACCCTTTACCTGATAGCCTATGTCTAGTATTGAAGATAGGTGACTATTTAAAGCAGGTTGAAAGTAAAGCAGAATGCGCCTTAACTATTTCCTCCCAGAGACTTTAAATGGACAATTCCAGTTTTCATTTTAGTCTAGTCCATTTCTGACTTTTAAGGGGTATTTTTGCCCATGTTTGGCATTATGACAAACAGTGAAGACCCTGATCAGAGGGCTCCTAGGAGCCCTCTGATCTGGGTCTTCACTGTTTGCATAGGACATGAATACTATTCACATGTACAGTGTTTGCAAAGAACGCCAATATGCGAGACTAGGGTTCAAAGGGTTAAGGCGCATTCTACTTTACTTTCAGCCCGCTTTAAGCTATCCTGTGTTAATCTATAGAAACTATTCCTTACAATATATATTCATGACTGATTAAGTTGGAACTATTTTCTTCAGCGGAGGAATAAATCATATTCACTAAAAGGTGCTTCTATAGGGGAAAAGGTAATAAAGGAGCATTCTACTTTACTTTCAACCTGGTTCAAGTGGTAACTTCTCTTCAAAACCAGAAAAAGGCTATGAGCCCAGTATGGGGTAATGGGTTAAGTCTAGCTACTGCGAGACAAAAGTGAATAAACGATTCTAATAGACAAATTTAACCCTTTACCCCATAGCCTATTCCTTGTATTGAAGACCAGTGACTACTTAAAGTAGGTTGAAAGTAAAGCAGAATGCATTCTGCTTTACTTTCAGCCAGATATAAGCTACCATCTGCTTGAATATAGAAAAAAATTATTACGATAAATTTTCATGACTGTATAAAATGGAACTATTTTCTTCTTCAGATGAGGAATATATTACAGGCATAAAAAGGCATTTTTATGGAGTAATGGGTTAAGAATTTGCCAACTGATATAATCATAGTAGTGAACATTGTAGTTAACAAATCTTGATAGAAAAACTGCAACCATTTCCGCAAATAACTTCATAATCTCTCTACCATCAACCATTAAACTCAAGAGCTACAAACTTTCCTTTATCTAACACTTAGCATGCTGGCGGTGAAACCATGGTAACCAGTGTCAAACAGTTTGGATCCTGTTGAGATGTCGCGTAACGCGGCGTCTCATCAGGATCCAAACTGTTTGACACTCTGACTCTGTTTTGAAAAGAAAATTTGAAAATTCTATTTTTAGAACAGTAGCCTACGACAAAAGTTGCAGAGGAAACAAATTACCCAGCATTCAGAGTTAAAAATTACCCAGCATGCAAAGAGATAATGTACCTACTCTTCTTCTGCTATAGTGGAGAATCCGTTATTCTTTCCCGTTTAAACGAAACGAAATGCAAAACACTAAAACGTAGAAAATTGCAACTTTTGGACAATTCTGATAATTAATTTTTATCTAGGTGGCAAACAGTTTGGAGCCTGATTACCCGGCGTCTGATCTGACTCCAAACTGTTTGCAATAGAAATAATAGTTTTAGCGTAAACACGTTAATTGGGAAAGAATAACGTTTTCTCCACTGTAATAAGTAATACTGATATTTTTAGAAAACAGTGTAGACCCAGATCAGACCACATCTGAAACTGGGGCCCGTTTCATAAAACTTCTTAGGACAAATGTTGTTGTAAGTCAGATTATAAAAGTCTAAATTATAATTCATTTCTCCATCTAATCCTGTCTTGTGACATCTCTTTGGAATCGTCTTTTCAAGACGATTCCAAAGAGATGTTGCATGACAGGATTAGATAGAGAAATAAGAAATTAAATAAATTTTTAAATTTTGACTTACGACAACATTTGTCGTAAGAAGTTTTATGAAACGGGCAACAGAGCTCCAGATAAGGGGTGTACATGTTTTTCAAATTTCTGAATTAAACCCCATTGTTTTACTACTCATTAGAATCGTATCAAAGTGAAGAATCTGATTCTAAAGAGTAATAACACCATAGGATTTGATGCTTAAATGAGTGAAAAAATGTTGGTTTTGTTCAGTTGATTCCCTCTTATCTGGAGCCCTGCTTAACTCTTTCCTCCCTGAAACTTTAAATGGACAATTCCAGTTTCCATCTTAGTCTAGTCCATTTCTGACTTTAAATGGTTGTTTTTGTCAATGTTTGGCATTGTGACAAACAGTGAAGACCCTGATCAGAGGGCTCCTTTTGGAACCCTCTGATCTGGGTCTTCACTGTTTGTATAGGACATGTGTACTATTCACATGTACACTGTTTGAAAAGCACGCCTATATGAGGGACTAGGGTTCAAAGAGTTAAAGGTCAGGCGCCCGTTTCATAAAACTTCTTACGACAAAAACGATCGCAAGTCTAAACTTTAAAATATATTTCATTTCTGATTTCTCCATCTTATCCTGTCTTGTGACATCTCTTTGGAATTGTCTTTTCACAAACAATCTTTTCTCATGGCTGGTCAATATCATATAGGGAGAGTATTTCAAAACATAAATCTTCATTTCTGCTTTAAACCCTATGGTGTCACTTCCATCCCTATAACAATTTCAATCCCTATAACAACTCCCTCCAAACAACACATACAATCTTTGCAGGGCTCCAGATAAGGGGAGTATTTCAAAACCTAAAATTTTTATTTCTGCATTAAACCCTATGGTGTCACTACTCATTAGAATCGTCTCTAAGAGACGATTCTAATGAGAAGTGACAACATAGGATTTGGTGCTATAATGAGTGTTTTCTCAAATTTACATATTTGGTATTTTGACAGAAAACATAATGACAAGTGACAAACAGCTTGAATCCAGATCAGAGACCGCGTCAAAGACACCGCGTGACACAGCGTCTGATCTGGATTCAAGCTGTTTGCAAAATTTAATGTAAGCCAATTTCCATCCCTATAACAATTTCCATCCCTATAACAACTCCCTCCGAACAACACACACAATCTGTGCCCCCTGTGTTTGATTAGACTATTCAGACATGTTTTCAAACAGCTGCATCTCTAAATATTCCACTGGACCTCTGACATCAACATCTTCCATCTCCCAAGAAGTTGAAACCCTCCTTCTCAACTTTCCAAAGTCCTTCTTCAATCCACCCTTTGAATATCTTTTTAACATTTTCTTATGGTTCCTCTGTCCTTTCAATGGTTGAGTGATGGCTGACTTTCTGTGATTGTTGTCTATAAAGTTGTTATAAATGTCATTATCATAATCATCATCATCACCTGTGTCTGAGGTGTCCGCTGGAGCATCAGTGTCAAAGCAGTGAATATGTAACGGATCGTACCTTCTTATAAACACTTTCTCAGCTTCTTTACCATCAGCTTCATGGTCTATACCCATTTCCATGTCGGGAAGACTAGGCAACGGAGTTGGCTCTTTTGGAATTTCATTTACCATGTCAGCAGCCTTACTGTCCACCTTTAATGCCTTTTCTTGGCTCTCACACATTTCGACATCGTCCACTCTTGTAAATTCAGTAACATTTTCATCAGTTAATGGTCCAACAATATCTTCTGCCTCTCTGCTCACAGCTGGAATATCTTCTGCCTCTCCGCTCACAGATGGAATAACTTCTGCCTCTCCGCTCACAGATGGAATAACTTCTGCCTCTCCGCTCACAGATGGAATAACTTCTGCCTCTCCGCTCACAGATGGAATATCTTCTGCCTCTCCGCTCACAGATGGAATAACTTTTGCCTCTCCGCTCACAGATGGAATAACTTCTGCCTCTCCGCTCACAGATGGAATATCTTCTGCCTCTCCGCTCACAGATGGAATAACTTCTGCCTCTCCGCTCACAGATGGAATAACTTCTGCCTCTCCGCTCACAGATGGAATAACTTCTGCCTCTCCGCTCACAGATGGAATAACTTCTGCCTCTCCGCTCACAGATGGAATAACTTCTGCCTCTCCGTTCACAGATGGAATAACTTCAGTTTCTTCGGTCACAGCTGGAATCTCTTCAGCTATAAAGTCTCCCTCAGTCATCACCATTTCCTTTACATCGTCTCCACATTCCTCTTTCTCTACTTCACCAATCTTTTCACTTTCAATTTCCTTTGTTTCTAGTTCATCTTTAACATCAACAGCTTTATCTTTATCTATATCCGTATTTTGTGCTATATTCTTTCTATCAAAATAATCTGTATCCTTATTTTGTGCTACTTTCTTTCTATCAAAATATGACACCGTTATCCCCAGACCCTCTGCTAATCTACCCTTTGCTTCAATAGTTTCTCTCTCTTGAGCAATGTTTTCTTTTCTCTTTTCAATTACATTATCCCCTGCTTTAACCATCTCAACAGCATCTTTTATAATTTCATCAATTAGTTTTCTTGCAATAGCATCTCTCTCATCTATTCCTGCAGTAACAGTACCACCCTTGTTCACGGCTTCAAACTCTTTCCCACTTCCATCAACAGATTTAGTTTGATCATCCTCTAAATCACTGGTCTCCTGAAAGATAGAAATATAAACAGAGCTCGATCCAGATTAGGAAAGTATTTCAAAAACTTAAATCTTTATGTTTGCATTAAACCCCATGCTGTCACTACTCATTAGAATCGTCTCGAAGAGATGATTCTAATTAGTAGCAACACCATAGTGTTTAATGCATACATAGAGGAGAAAATGCTTGAAATATTCAGTTCAGGTTGACTCCTTACTATAGGGCTCCAGATACGAGGGAGTAAACTGAACCAAAACAGCATTTCTCACTCACATTGGCACCAAATCCTATGATGTCACTACTCACTAGAATCGTCTCGAAGAGACGATTCTAATGAGTACTGACACAATAGGATTTAATACAGAAATAAAGATTTTAGAATTTTTTGAAATAATTCCCTTATCTGGAACCTTGTATCACCTGAAGCCCTAAATAATAAATATATAAAGAGTAGGTATCTATTTATAGATCATAAGTTATCCTTTCACCTTTTCAAGCTCAAACTCACAGCAAACCATCCAATCCACTATTTAACTCAATGTATGCTGGGTAATGTTTTCCATCTGCAACACAGGGCTTTTTTACCTTCTATAATAGAGGCCGATTATCGGTGACTTCCCAATTGCAGAAAGCCTCTTCCAAAAAAATATTTAAAAAAAAAAAAAAAAAAATTCTTTTCAATTACCAGTCCCTCATCAGTGTTAATTATTTATTTTATTTACTGGTATTAAATTAATGAAACTGTCTATTTCCTGTAAGTAAGTAGACTTCCATTCAGTTTTTATGTATTTTAGAAGTCAGTCTACTTTTCACAATTTGGTCGAAAATCGCGCTTGAATTTCCCAAATGGAAAGGCTAAGGCCCCTTCACCACGGGGGGCTAACTAGGTATTACGATGAAATGTTTGTCTACGACAACCTATATGGGTATTATAAGAGATTTGTATAGCTACGAAGTCAGTGTATATAGTAAGAAATGTTTATCTACGACAACAAAATTGCCTTCGTAGCAATACAAATTTGTTATAATACCCATATAGGTTGTCGTAGACAAACATTTCATCGTAATACCTAGTTGGCCCCCCGTGTTCACCATGCATTGAGTCAATTACTCATCTATGAGCCTGGCTGCCCTCAATGACAGTGATTTTTGAGCTTGTTTCCATGCCAACCAAGTACCATAATGTGAGTTTGTGCGGCTGAAAAGGTGCAAGGTAAAAATTGTAGGAAGAGTCATAAATATATAAACAAGTGATAAAGAAAAGAAAATATAATATAGCTTACTCAGTCCAAATCACTCTGCAACCAGGATCCCGTGCACTTGATGCGGTTGAGAAAAGTAAATCTTCCGACATGCAAAAATGAGCGTTTTGTGAGAGTCAGTGCGAAAGAATACAGTGATCTGTAGTGAGCGGCCGATGTTTACAGAGCTCCAGATAAGGGGGGTATTTCAAAAACTAAAATCTTTATTTCTGCTTTAAACCCTATGGTGTCACTACTCGTTAGAATCGTCTCGAAGAGACAATTCTAACGAGTAGTAACACGATAGGATTTGATGCTTAAATAAGTGAGAAAATGTTGGATTTGTGCAGTTTACCCCCCTCTTATCTGGAGCCCTGTGTTTATAACGTTAACCCTTCCAGGACTCTAGATAAGAGGGAGAAAAGTGAAATCCAACATTTTCTCGTTCATTTTAGCACCAAATCCTATGGTGTCACTACTCATTGGAATCGTCTCAAAATGAGGATTCTAATGAGAAATGACACCATAGGATTTTATTTTTTGAAATACATGTACTCCCCTTATCTCGAGCACTGGTTGAATATTCAAAATTATATTTAACCCAAAACCCCATAGCCTGTTACTAGTTTTAACAAAAGATGACCACTTAAAGCAGGTTGAAAAGTGATAGTAAAGTAAAGCTTTACTGTCAGCCTGCTTTAAGCTACAATCTGCTAGAATATACATAGTAATTACTGCATAAATTTGAATTATTTGAAATGTTTCATTCAGTGGAGGAATAAATTAAAGGTGTCAAATGCACATCTATGGCATAACGGATTAAATACAGTAAAACCTCTCTATTACGACCACTAAAAATAAGGCTAATTGGTTTTATAAAAGACAGGTGACAGCTTAAAGCAAGGTCACAGTGAAACAGAAAGCTCCTACAGGAGCTTTCTGTTTTACTGTCACCTTGCTTTAAGCAGTCACCTGTTCTTAACCCCTAATAAATAACCCTTAGCCCGCCAAATAAAATGTCGTCTGCTATATTTCTCGTCTGCTTCAAGTTCAAAGTGCTTCAAAGTTGCTCAAAATTGCTGAAAATGTTGTCCGAGTGTCAAACAGCTTGGATCCGGATGAGACGCCGAGTTAATCGGCGTCTCCTCCGGATCCAAGCTGTTTGCACATGGAGCTATAGTCGTGAGTGGCAGGCTAAGGGTTAACACAATTTAGTGGTCTTAATAGAGAGGTTTTACTGTATTCATATATTTTAACTCTGTACTCTGCTGTGAACATCTATCACTTTAACTATTACATTGACCGACCAAATAAGGAAAACTTCCCTAAGACAGATTGCACACACATGTCACACAGATCTTATACGAAAACAGTGCAGACCAAGATCTGACAGCTCAATCTGGGTCTGCATTGTTTTCAAAAAGTGTCAGGATATGCTTATATCAGGAGAAGGTTTCAGAAAGATATGAACGAATATAAACAGGGTACCAGATACGAGCTGATACAAACAGGGTACCAGATAAGAGCTGATACAAACTGGGTACCAGACACGAGCTAATACAAACTGGGTACCAGATATAAGCTGATACAAACTGGGTACTAGATAAGAGCTGATACAAACAGGGTACCAGATACAAGCTGATACAAACAGGGTACCAGATACGAGCTGATACAAACAGGGTACCAGATACGAGCTGATACAAACAGGGTACCAGATACGAGCTGATACAAACAGGGTACCAGATACGAGCTGATACAAAAAGGGTACCAGATACTAGCTGATACAAACAGGGTACCAGATACGAGCTGATACAAACACTGGGTCCCAGATACCAGCTGATACAAACTGGGTACCAGATTAGAGATGGTAAATCAAAAATATTGGATACATTCTCCTTTATAAGATAAGATGAGTTTCACTTTGAATACCAACTTCCTTAGGCCTTCATCTACTCCTATACTATTTCTGACGATTCAAATGAGTGGTCACAGAATATGTAACAGGGCTGCCATTTCTCCAGATTTTTCCTAAGTATTCGGATTATTATCCTAGCAGATTGTAGCTTAAAACAGCCTGAAAGTAAAGGCGCATTCTGCTTTACTTTCAAACTGTTTTAAGCAGTCATATGTCTTCAAAACAAGAAACAGACTATGGGGTAAAGGTACGTTTTGTTAAATTGCGTCTGAAAATTGAAAATTTGAAATCTTAGGATTTTCTTTGATCAACTTATGGCAGCCCTGCAATAAGGATCTAAGTATTTGAAAAACTCATAACCTGAGCAGATACAAGAAAAGTTCCAGGTAACAAATAATACTATTTGACAAGGGACACAACTCTTTGCCAGAGAAATTGTTCAACACTTCATTCATTATCTCCCTTTACTATTTGAGTATGAACATAGCTTGAAATACTCATAAACTGAGCAGATACAAGAAACGTCCCAGGTAACAAACGATACTATTTGAGTATGAACATTTCTTGTTGCTCTATGTAAAGACAAGGGACACAACTCTTTATCAGAGACAATTGTTCAAAACTTCATTCTCTCCCTTTACTATTTGAGTATGAAACATAACTTGTTGGCCTACGTAAAGTCAAGGGACACAACTCTTTCTCAGAGACAACTGTTCAACACTTCATTACATCCCTTTACTATTTGAGTATGAAGACTATGTTAAGTCAAAGGACACAACTATTTTTCAGAGACAATTGGTCAACACACTTCATTATCTCCCTTTACTATTTGAGTATGAACTGTTCAACATTACATGTTGTTCTACATAAAGTCAAGGGATGTAACTCTTTTTCAAAGGCAACTGTTCAACACTTCATTTTCTCCCTTGGTAGGGTATGGCATTTTAGAGGTAAAATAACACATCAAAGTTCTCTACTCAATGATTGAGACAAACATTTCACAGGTGCAGTAAATAACAAATTAGCCCCTTACCCCGTAGCCTGTTTCAAGCTATGGTAATAGGTGACCACTTAAAGCAGGTTAAAAGTATTCTGCTTTATTTTCAACCTGCTTTAAGTGGTCACCTGTTTCCAAAATTAGAAACAGGCCATGGAGTAAAGAAGCAGTCACCTGCCTGAAACACCTAAAAATAAGACTTTTTATTGAGCAAAGATCTGTATTAACTGGATTCACTGAGACACGAAAGGGTCCCAGACTTCCAGGTTAAGATTGTTAGGTTCTATTCAAATAAAGACGTTATAATTATGTTTTCACACTAAATGCTTTCATGCCAAACCCTTTCCAAGGCTCCAGATAAGAGGCAGTAAACTGAACAAAGCCAACATTTTTTTCACTTACCGGTATTTCAGCACCAAATCCTATGGTGTTACTACTCATTAGAATCGTCTCGAAGAGACGATTCTAATGAGTTGTGACACTATAGGGTTTAATGCAGAAATAAAGATTTTAGATTTTGAAATACTCCCCTTTATGATCTGGAGCCCTGCCTTTCCTCCACAGAAGTACATTGCAACACCTCTACCTTCTCGGAAACACAAGTGCCATAAATGAATATTAATTTATGGTGCCTGTAGTAGGTAAGTCCTTATGAGTAAAAGGTTCTTATATCCCTACTACTAAAAAAAATTTTACTTTGACAGTTTCGGTGACTGCCGTCACCTTTCTCAAAAATCCAACTGATTCTGTGGATCATCGGCTATTTCCGTCAGCCCACTTGCTGACGAAAACCGGGTCCCAGGTGCGCTGTGCACAAGTGCGCTGACGGAAATAACCAATGATCCTCTGAATCCGTTGGATTTTTTAGAAAGGTGACAGCAGTCACCGAAACTGTCTAAGTAAGAAAAATTTAATAGCAGTGTTATAAGAACCAACAAAAATTTTACTCACAAGCTAGAGAACTATTCTCAACAGATAGACACAGAGCATCAGATAAGAGTAGTTTTTCAAAACTTAAAATCTTTATATCTGAATTAAACTCTATGGTGTCACTACTCATTAGAATCGTCTCTTCGAGATGATTCTAATGAATAGTAACACCATAGGATTTGGTACTGAAATCAGTGAGAAAATGTTAGAATTGTTGAAATAACTACCTCTTATCTGGAGCCCTAAGACTAAGACAACCTGCCAGACAGACAGCCAACCTGACAGACAGACACACAGACAGAAAAGAAAGGGTCACAGAATTATAACGGGGGTTTCTGTATTTCTCTCTGGCTTCTTTATGAGGAATAGGTAAAGATATGAAAAATCTCTATACGGAATAGGTAATGCCATGAAAATGTATCTCTAAGAGGAATAGGTAAATATTTGAAAAGAAATCTCTATGAGGGATAGGTAAAGACATGAAACATCTCTATAAGGAACAGGTAAAGATATAAAAATGCTTCTCTCTCTCTATAGGTAGCGACATGAGAATAGGTAAAGAAATGAAAAGATATCTCTATATAGAATAGGTAAAGCCATGAAATGAAATGTATCTCTCTGAGGAACTCTCTATAAGGAAAAGGTAAAATATGAGAATAGCATGCACTCTGAGGAATAGGTAAAGGGATGAAAAGGCATCTCTCTCCCAAAGGAACAGGTAAACTAGTTATGAAAATGCCTCTCTCAGGAATAGGTAAAGATGTGAAAAGAGCACCTCTTCCACATGAGAAAAATTGTAAATTGAAAGTTAAACCTCAAAGCAAAGTGTTCAGAAAGCTTTTTTGTTATTTTCACAACTTATTGTCAAAAATATATTTAAGTAATGATAACTTTTATCAGGGCTCCAGATAAGAGGGAGTACAAGTATACTCAAGTTTTCTAACCGTTTCTTCTTCATATCTACACTAAACACTATGGTGTGACTCCTCATCAGAATCGTCTCTTAGAGACGATTCTAATGAGTAGTGACACCATACGGTTTGGAGCAAGCATAAAGATTTCAATTTTTGAACTACTCACCCTAATCTAGAGCCCTGTTTATACTAACAAATTTTCTTCTCAATATTCATAATCTAGTAAGAACACTATCACAGATAGTAGAGGGAGTATACTCTAGTTTTCCAACATTTTCTCCTCCATGTCGATCTGCACTAAACTCTATGGTGTCACTACTCATCAGAATCGTCTCTTAGAGACGATTCTAATGAATAGTGACACCATAGGGTTTGCTGAAATGGATCCCCAAGTTACACAGGTTTATGGCAAATTTAATCCAAGTTTTTTGTCATAGAAAGCTCACACACGTGTTATAGCTAAGCGTTGTCTGAACACTCCGAGCAAAGAAACCAAGTTTGATGAAAATTGAACACTCTGAGCAAAGAAACCAAGTTTGATGAAAATTGTAAAAAAAACACAGAAAAGGTAATCTTTCAACCCCTACCATGCTGAATCTAATCATCTGCCCAAAAAGTGTCTACGGCAGGTGTTTTTATTTTATTTGGTTCCCTAGCTCAAACTTATTTTTCTTAATCTTCAGCTTCAAATCTGCCTCAAATATTTTCTAACATTTTCACTTTTGTGTCTTTTAAACTGAAAATGATATAGAATAAAAATTCTAAACAGTATGGAACCAGATCAGACTTAGATTAACCCATGTTCTGATCTGGATTCTAAGCTGTCAAGTTACTATAGGTGCATTAACTCTTTGAACCCTAGTCCCGCCTATAGGCGTCCTTGCAAACCGTGACCATGTCAATAGTACACTTGTCCTATGCAAACAGTGAAGACCCAGATCAGAGGGCTCCGAAGGGAGCCCTCTGATCAGGGTCTTCACTGTTTGTCATAATGCTAAATATTGACAAAAACAACCCTAAAAGTCAAAAATGGACTAGACTAAAATGGAAACTGGAATTGTCCATTTAAAGTTTCAGGGAGGAAAGGGTTAAGGGTTGATGTTATAAACAGCAATGAAAAATAACAAAAACAGTATTTTTTCCCCATTTTTCGGTAACAAAATGCAACAAAATTGCTATACAATATAAATAATGGCAGTATCATAATTAATGACTTTGTTGAATCTGAGTGTCAAACAGTTTAGAGCCAGATCAATTAACTCTGTGTCTGATCTGGTTCCAAACTGTCTTAACCCATTACCCCATAATTATGCCTTTGATTTATTCCTCCACTGAAGAAAAGATGTCCACTTTATACAGTCATGAATAGGTATGAGAAGAAATATGTTCTATATATCCTAGCAGATGGTAGCTTAAAACAGACTGAAAGTAAAGCAGAATGTGCCTAAAGTCGCATTCTGCTTTTCTTTCAACCTGTTTTAAGTGATCACCTGTCTTTAAAACTTGAAACAGGCTATGGGGTAATGGGTTAATATTAACTCAATATCCAGTAGTCTGTTTCTAGTTTTGAAGACAGGTGACCACTGAAAGCAGGTTGAAAGTAAAGCAGGATGCATTGACTTTATTGTCTGCTTGTTTAAGCTACCATCTGCTAGAATATAGAAAATATTTTCTTTATTCATGACTGTATAAATTGGAACTAGAGTCAAAATTAGATACCTGGAACTCACTTATAAAGTCGAACATATCCATATTTCAAAATTGAAACATGGCTTAGCCACGTCTGAACTTTGAAATATGGATATGTTGGACTTAAAACTCTTAACATGCTAGCGGCGGGTATATCATACAGTGCGTATCAGGATCCAAACCGTTTGACACTCTGACCAGGCTGTTTTGAAAAGAAATTTTGAAAATTGTATTTTTAGAACAGTTGCAGACGACAATTGTGGCAGACAAAAAATTACCCAGCATGCAGAGTTAAACAAGTTCAATATAATGAAATTCAACAGTTGACTGTATTTTCTTCAGTGGAGAAAATAAATTCAATGTATAAATTTTGGTATCTATGGAGTAATAGGTTAAATTAATATCAGTTTTCTAGAGTTAGGAAAGAGTAAGGTTGTTTATCAGCCTGTAGGTTAGGTGGCAGATAGTATAATTATGTACCTCTATGAATGTCTGTAGTCTCTTCTGAAATAGTGAAATACATATCTCAACAATACATATCTCATACATATCTCAATAATACATATCTCATACATAAATGTATCTCAATAATCACATATCTCATTAATCACATATCTCAATAATATCTCAATAATATCTAAATACATATCTGAACAATCATAGTTTATTTATACAGTGCTCCAGATAAGGGGAGTACTTCAAAAATTAAAATTTGTATTTCTGAATTAAACCCTATGGTGTCACTACTCATTAGAATCGTTACTTCGAGGTGATTCTAATGAGTATAGTGACACCATATGATTTGGTCCTGAAATGAGTGAGAAAATGTTGGATTTGTTCAGTTTACTCCCTCTTATTTGGACACCTAGTTTGATATACTGACACCATAATGAAACCTACAGTCGAACTTCGATATCTCAAATTCCCTTAACTCGACTATCCGATAGTTTGACACATTAACTGCATTATTTCATGCTCGGTTAAGTCAACATACCCATATTTCAAAGTTAAAACGTGGCTAAGCCACGTTTTAACTTTGAAATACAGGTATGTTTGATTTAACCAAGTTTGAGATATCGAAGTTCGACTGTAATTCCTTTAGCGCAGACACAAGATGCATAATATTTGGGTAAAGTTTCATCAAAATCCATACAGTTGGAGTTGAAAATTTATTCAAAAGACAGACAGGTTGATTCCTTTATTATTGGGAGTAAGATAATAAAAAGTTCATCTAAATGCCCTGAATAGCAACAGTCTGCATTGCTTTTCCATATCTTTATTTCAATTTAATTTTGAAACTATTCATTACCACCCTACACATACAAGGGACACAACTCTAGCATAACCCAAGATAAGTCAATCCTTTATTACCTCCCTTAATACACAGAGACCCACAGAGCTTCCACATCTGACTATAATTACAGTTGAATTTTGATTAACTCAAACTTGCATCCATCAAACTTTCATCTATTTCAAAGCTAAAATGTGGCTTAAACATATTTCATCTTTCAGATTCGTGTATATTCCACTCCAGCCAGCTAAAGTTAATCGAAACTCAGCGTTAGAAACACGGGTAAATTTGACTTAATCAAGGTCAAATTATCCAGGTTCACCTGTACATACATTTCCAAAATGACAGGAATTCTAGCACACAGATTCCCTGTCATTTTTTGCCTGCCTTGAGAATACATTACTCTGCTCACGGTGAAACTGGGAAACTAGCAACCATTCACAGAAATATACATGAGCAGTCAGGGCTCCAGGTAGAGAACGAGTAAATTGAACAAATCCAGCAGTTTCTCACTCATTTCAGCTCCAAATCCTATGTTGTGACTATTAATTAGAATTGTCTCTTCGAGACAATTCTAATGAGTAGTTACACCATAGGGTTTAATGCAGAAATAAAACTTTTAGTTTTTAAACCTGGGGCCCTCGAGCAGTCTGTGAGACAGGTGGCTGTTTAATGAAAGACTGAAGTCATGCAGAAAGCTCCATAAAGGAGCTTTCTGCATTACTTCAGTCTTTCATTTAATCCTATGGTGTGATTATTCATTACAATTGTCTCATCGAGACAATTCTAATGAGTAGTGACACTATAGGGTTTAATGCAGAAATAAAAATTTTAGATTTTGAAACTGGAGTCCTGGTGGCTGTTTAATGCAAGACTGAAGTAAATGCAGAAAGCTGTATAAAGGAGCTTTCTGCATTACTTTAGTCTTGCATTAACGCTTTCCTCCCTGAAACTTTAAATGAACAATTCCTGCTTCCATTTTAGTCTAGTCCATTTCTGACTTTTATGGGTTGTTTTTGTCAATATTGGCATTATGACAAACAGTGAAGACCCTGATCAGAGGGCTCCTTTCGGAGCCCTCTGATCTTGGTCTTCACTGTTTGCACAGGACAAATGTACTATTCACATGTACACTGTTTGGAAAGAACGCCTATATGCGGGACTAGGGTTCAAAAGGTTAACCAGCCACCTAGCTAACTTTAGCATTCTTCACTACCCTGCATAGAATGGTTACAGAAAACATTGTACTCAAGAAATGGCTCACACCTTTCACAGCTACGGTATATATTAAACTTGCAAACCCCTGGGAGATTACATCTACTGCTTTCTCAATAACTCAAACTTGCTCCAACCCAGAGCACCAGATAAGGGTAGTTTTTCAAAAACTGAAATCTTCATTTCTCAATTAAACCCTATGGTGTCACTACTCATTAGAAGCGTCTCAAAGAGACGATTCTAATGAGTAGTAACATCATAGGATTTAGTGCTAAAATGAGTGAAAAAATGTTTGATTTGTTGAAATAACTACCTCTTATCTGCATGGAGCCCTGCAACCAAACTTCAAGTTGAAATACGATAGCACCAGCTTGCTTGCTTAAGTCAAATTGGCTCTGTCTCATTCTAACTTTGAAATACAGGTAATAACTAAATGAGGTCGTGATATCCTTTCCACGCCCATAACGTATTAAACGTTTTGACGTTTATGGCACATTTTGGCTTCCGTAGAATGAAAAGTTATGATTCGCACATCGCGTTGGAAGACTTTTCTGAAAGGCCAGGTTCGGCACTGCCTATTTCTAGAATATCAATGGTCTCCTGCAAAATGTGACACTTTCAGGCAGCATCCAAAATGGATCCAGACACAAATTTGCAATATTGGAAAAAGGCGAATGCCAGAGGGGCCGAAACGGTCTATCTTTCTACTTTCGGTTTAAAATGTACTCGACCTTTTTGTCAAAACCCGTTATAATAGCACTCATGCTGGAATTCAGTAACACTGACATGTCAACACAAAGCTCACAAAGCTCAAACTGAGCTCAAAGTGAGCTCAGGATCCACTTTTTTTTTTTTTTTAAGTCGTTTGGGTATTGCGTGAACGCGATTTAAATATAGCGCTTCTAAAAATAGATAGTCACTTTCTGTTTCGTGTTGACACGTCAGAGTAGTTTTGAGATGTCAGAGTGTAGTGTTTATTCAGAAAATGAGCTCAAAAGTAGTCCGGTAGTGTCTGTGTTATGTGTACAAAATCGTCCGGGCTTGCTAAGGATGATCTAGATCAGACTTTTTTTTAAATCCTTGTCTAATAATTATGGAGCTCTTATATTAAGTTATTAATCCATTACCTCATAGCCTTTTACTATTTTTAAAGACCAGTGACCGCTTAAAGCAGCTTGAAAGTAAAGCAGAATGGGGTTAAAAACAAGGGCCACTATGGCCCTAAATCGCTCACCTGGTACACCATGGCAAACTTGACCTATAGTGACCTAGATTATGACTGGACATGACCCACAATCAACCTTTAGAGTGTAAACAAGATTTTCCTATGATTTGACCTAATGACCTAGTTTTTGACTTGACATGACCCATATTCAAACTTGACCTATATATCAATGAGACAAACATTCTGACCAAGTTTCATCAAGATCCAATGAGATTTGTAGCCTCTAGAGTGTTAACAAGCTTTTTCTATGATTTAACCTCGTGACCTAGTTTTTGACCAGACATGACCCATATTCGAACTTGTCCTAGATATCAATGAGACAAACATTCTGACCAAGTTTCATCAAGATCCAATGAGATTTGTAGCCTCTAGAGTGTTAACAAGGTTTTTCTATGATTTGACCTAGTGACCTAGTTTTTGACCAGACATGACCCATATTCAAACTTGACCTAGATATCAATGAGACAAACATTCTGACCAAGTTTCATTAAGATCCAGATTTCTACTAGACAAACATTGTGAATAAGTTTCATGAAGATCCAATGAGATTTGCAGCCGGTAGAGTGTTAACGAACAATTGTGAACAGACAGACAGACAGACGACGGACGACGTACGACGGTTATCCAGCGATCCTAAAAGCTCACCTTGGCAATTCGTGCCAGGTGAGCTAAAAAATGAGGTGCATTCTGCTTCACTTTCAGCCTGCTTTAACTCTTTCCTCCCTGAAACTTTAAATTGACAATTCCAGTTTCCATTTTAGTCCAGTCCATTTCTGACTTTTAAGGGTTGTTTTTGTCAGTGATTGGAATTATGACAAACAGTGAAGACCCAGATCTGGGTCTTCACTGTTTGCACACGACAAGTATACTATTCATATGTACACTGTTTGAAAAGGACGCCTATAGGCGTGACTAGGGTTCAAAAGGTTAAGCTACAATTTGTTAAGATGAAGAAAATATTTCTCATAGTACAAATTCATGACTGTATTAATTGGAACTATTTTCTTCAGTGGAGGAAAAAATTAAAGGCGTAAAAAATGGATTTTTATGGAGTAATGGGTTAAAGTGTTGTTTCCCTTCTCAAACCATCACTCGCTGGTAAAGTAAACCAGTAATACACGATACTGGTAAGACATACCATCATTACACAGAGCTCCAGATAAGTGGAGTATTTCAAAAACTAAAATCTTTATTTCTGCATTAAACCCTATGGTGTCACTACTCATTAGAATCGTCTCGAAGAGACAATTCTAATGAGTAGTGACACCATAGGATTTGGTGCTAAAATGAGTGACAAAATGTTGGATTTTTACAGTTTACTCTCTCTTATCTGGAGCCATGGTTACAGTTTTGTCTCTCGTTATTACCACATCATACTGATACCGTGTCATAAAAAACCCTGCGTATGACGACAGTCGTAGTCTGGGTATGTCTATAGTTGGACCTCCCTTAAACAACCACTGGCTAAAAATAGTTCACTTTTCTTTTAAGTTAGCTGGCTGCTTTAATGCTTAAAGCAGGACAAAAGCAGTGCAGAAAGCTCCTAAAAGAGCTTTAGCAGCACTGCTTTTGACCTGCATTAAGTTGCTACCTGTTTTATTAACGAAATTTTTACATTGAGTGGTCGTTTTAGACAGATCTTACTGTAATTTCTCTCATTCAGAACTGTCAAACCGGCAAAGTTAACAGTTTACACAAAACACAGGAGATCTTTAAAGACAGGTAGCTTCTTATTGCAGTACAAAATGTATCCATAATTATGTGGATACCTTATTCATTACACTCATTCTCCATTAACTCTTTCCTCCCTGAAACTTTAAATGGACAATTTCAGTTTCCTTTTAAGTCTAGTCCATTTCTGACCTTTAAGGGTTGTTTTTGTCAATGTTTGGCATTATGACAAATAGCGAAGACCCTATCGGAGCCCTCTGATCTGGGTCTTCACTGTTTGCACAGGACAAGTGTACTATTCACATGTATACTATTTGAAAAGGACGCCTATATGTGGGACTAGGGTTCAAAGGGTTAAACTGCCACATGTCTGTTTAGATGATCAAATAGTGTATTGTTGTTATTTTTAATCCATAGCATGCTAGCGGTTAAACCATGATAACCTTTGCAAAACAGTTTGGATCCTGATGAGAAGCCGCGTTACGCGGCGTCTCATCAGGATCCAAACTGTTTGACACCCTGACACTGAACATATAAAAAGAAAATTTTGAAAATTCTATTTTTAGAACAGCAGCAGACGACAAATGTTGCAGACGACAAAAAGTACCCAGCATGCAAGGAGTTAATTGAACTATCAATACAGGTGAGACTAGAGCTGAGGAAATGTTTACATCAATATGGTTCCAAAATATTTGCTTATGATGTAGATATCAGGCTAGGAATACCATAGTCAACATGTGAGGATATTCTCCTCATTACGCAAAACCACAAAATTATATAGTTTGTGGTGGCATACGCTCAAACAGAAACTTCACACCGTAGAAGCAGTTCAATATACAATACTGAACTATTATCTCTCTGCATGCTGGGTAATTTTTTTTCACCTGCAATAATTGTCGTCTGCTACTGTTCTAAAGATAGATTTTTCTAAATTTCTTTTTCAAAATGGGGTCAGAGTTTCAAACAGTTTGGATCCTGATGAGACGCCGCGTCACGCGGCATCTCATCTGGATCCAAACTGTTTGCAAAGGTTATCGCTGTGGCAAATATATCTGCTAGTAGCATGGTTAGAGTTTTTTTGTTTGTTTTGTTTTGTTTTGTTTTTAAAAAGCATGGTAAGAGTTAAGAGTACACTGGTCACTTAACCCTTTCCCCCATAGAAACGCCTTTAAGCGTATTCAGTTTATCCCTCCGCTGAAGAAAATAGTTCCAATTTGTACAGTCATGAATATGTATCATAAGGACTATTTTCCTTTTTCTAGCAGGTGGTAGCTTAAAGCAGGCTGAAAGTAAAGCTGAATGTGCCTTAAGGCAAATTCTGCTTTACTTTCAACCTGCTTTAAGTAAGCACCTATTTTTAAAACTAGAAACAAGCTATGGGGTAAAGGGTTAAAGGTTCAATAAATATATAGTCAGAGCTCCAGATAAGAAGAGTATTTCCAAAATTTAAAATCATTATTTCTGCATTAAACCAAATGATGTTACTACTCATGAGTAGTTACACCATAGGATTTGGTGATTAAATAATGGAGAAAATGTCAGATTTGTTCAGTTTACTCCTTCTTATCTGGAGTCTTGATAGAACACAGTCTTTCCCTAATCTGGAGTTCTAGTACGGTATTCAAGTTTTACCGAAAAAAACCATGCTACTGCTTACTATAAAAGCTGGCTTCCACAGTCAGACTGTAGAAGTGTTTATACATACTCCATTTTCCATCACATTACCAGTATACTCATATCATTTACAAATAGTGCCCCTGTGAAGAATTATTGTGATATGCAAACATTTAAGACCCAGATCTATAGGAGCCCTCTGATCTGGGTTTTCACTGTTTGTCATTTTGGCAATATATGGCATAAATCAAGAAGCTTTGGGTTTCACTATCTGGGGCCCGTTTTACTAAACAACTTACGCAAGTTATTTGCGTAAGTCAAAATTTTAAATTTTAATTCATATTTTTTATTATCACTTGCTACAAACAGCAAATAGCCAGATTAGAGGATGCGCTTTTAGAGCGTCCTCTAAAAGCGCGTCCTCTGGTCTGGCTATTTGCTGTTTGCAAACGTTTATGATCGAAAATAAGAGTTAAAGGATATTGACTTACGCAAAATTTTTGCGTAAGTTGTTTAGTAAAACGGGCCCTGGCACTGTTGACAATGAAAGAACTCCAGATGAGGGGAGTCTTTATTTCTGCATAAAACTCTATGGTGGCACTACTCATTAGAATCGTCTCTTCAAGACGATTCTAATATAGTAGTGTTTTTACACCATATGATTTGGTGCTGAAATGAGTGAGAAAATGTCGAATTTGTTCAGTTTGCACCCTCTTATCTGGAGTCCTGGTGCACGTTTTACTAAACAACTTACGCAAATTATTTGCGTAAGTCAAAAATTTTAATTTTAATTTATATTTTTTATTATCACTTGCTACAAACAGCAAATAGCGAGATCAGATGACGCGCTTTTTGCAAACGTTTATGATCGCAAAAATTTGCGTAAGTAGTTTAGTAAAACGGGCCCCTGACTATCATCCTGCTTTCAGAAGTAATTTACGGCTAACGGTGATATCAAGCGTACATTTTGAATGATCAAAATATTGTTACATGTTTTGCATTTCATTGGACGATAAAATAGATGTGTAACCATGGAAACTCACCTCTTCTGAGCAGCTTCCCAACGTGTCGTTACTCTGAATTCTCCGTAACTGCATGCTACGTGACAAACGATTGCAAAGGGAGACCACTCTCATTGACCTCTACAGGGGAAACGAAACAAAAAACAAACAAATGTTGTCATTAGTAAGTATTGATACGGTTTAATCTCGTTACTTCAAACTCACTTAACCCTTTACCCCATAGAAGCGACTTTTCGCATATTTAATTTATTCCTCCGCTGAAGAAAATAGTTCCTGTTTATAGCCTCATGAACAATTACCATACATGTTTTTATATAGACTAGCAGATGGCAGTTTAAAGCAGGCTGAAAGTAAAGCAGAATGTGCCTTAAGGTACATTCTCCTTTACTTTCAGCCTGCTTGAAATGATCACCTGTATTTAGTGTTATATATGGGTAATTGGGTAAAGGGTTAAATCGATCATACCATTATTTCATAAGTTAGATTTCGATAAGTTGAACTAGCTTAACCCTTTACCCCATAACTTGTTTCTAGTTTTGAAGATAGTTGCCCACTTAAAGCAGGTTGAAAGTAAAGCAGAATGTGTCTTAGGACACATTCTGCTTTACTTTCAGCCTGCTTGAAGCTATCATCTGCTAGGATATAGAAAATATTTCTTGCTATATATATATTCATTACTGCATAAATTGAAGTATTTTCTTTGGTGGATGAATAAATTAAAAGCGTAAAAAGGCGTACTTATGGGATAATGGGTTAAGTCAAACATACGGTACCCGTATTTCAAAGTTAAAACATGGCAAAGCCACGTTTCAACTTTGAATTATGGGTTTGTTTGAATTAACGTGAGGTATTATCGAGTTTCGATTGCACGTTAACCTTATAGTGAGTTAGCCAAGTTAACTTTATCTTTGCAAAGAGTTTTGATCCTGATCAGACACTGAGTATCTTGGTGCCTGATCTAGATCAAAACAGTTTGTCAATCGAATTACATGTAATCTGAGATTACATTGTTAATAGGATTTTTTTTGATTTTTTTTTTTGATTTTATTATTATTTTAATAGGATAGTTCATATCAAAACAAGGAAAACAAATTATTACAAACATATTAACCCTTTGCCTGCTGGTCGAAACTTTATTGATTTTTGCAAACAGTTTAGATCCAGATCAGACGCCGCGTAACGCGGCGTCTGATCTGGATCCAAACTGTTTGACACTCGTCTTTAGGTTTTTTGACATAAAAAATGTATAATTCTAAATTGAACAACTTTTGCAGCGACAATTTCAAAGCAGACGACATCACCGCAGGATAAGGGTAAAAACAATCTAGACAAACTATTTGCTTACCTTAACCTATTACCCCATAGCCTGTTTCTAGCTTTGAAGACAAGTGACCACTTAAAGCAGGTTGAAAGTAAAGCAGAATGCGCCATTAGGCGCAGTCTGCTTTACTTCCAGCCTGCTTTAAGCTATGATCTGATAGAATATAGAAAATATTTCTTATGATATTATATTCATGGCTGTAAAATTTGAACTATTTTCTTCAGTGAAGCAATAAACTAAAGGCGTAAAAAGGCATACATGTATTTACGGGGCAATTAGCATGACAATAATTGCAAACAGCGTAGATCCTGATGAGATTCCGCGCAATATGACATCTGACGTCTCATCAGAATCCAAACTGTTTGACACTTGAGACTAACCCTGTTTTAAAAAGAAACTGAATCTGAATTTTAGAATAGGAGCAGACAACAAATTGCTGCAGACGATAACATTACAATTATACTCAGCATTCAATTGATTGACACTGATAAATAGAGAATATTTGGTGACTAGCTTTGAATGAGAAAAGTTATCTTGCAAGGCGGATGAATATATCTGGTGAGCCGCAGGCGAACCTGATATTTTCAGAAGCCGAGCCAGATAACATTTCTCATTCAAAGCTAGGAACCAAATATTCTATTTATCCTTGTCACAATAGTAAAATAAAAAAAAAATGCTTTTTTCAAAGCTAGAATCATTTTTGGTCTAGATAAGATTCTCACTAAAGAACTATGTTACTCTAGGAAAGCGCGCTATTATATAGATGACGTCAGTGACGTCACATCCTAGTTACGTTGAAAAGAAATAATATAACCTTTAAAAATCTAGTGTTTTTCACGTAGGAAATCTAAAAGGTGGACACTATAGAAGTATCTCAGCAAGCGACTGGTGGCGCGTACTCTATAACGCTTTGATTGCATCGAATAGGTCGTTACACGTCGGATTCTGTTGAAAGAGTTTAAGAATACCTTTCCTAACAGCGGGGAAAATAAGCGTCTCGGTGGAAAAAAATAGTTCCAGCTACAGGTCATGTGACCACTTGACATAATAACATCGGTCATGTGACCACATAGCATAATAAAGCAAAGTTTATCTGTCACCCCTTTATCCGTCAGGAAAATAGGCACGTGACTGGATAAATTGAACATCTCCAGTAATAGTTAAGAAAATATCAATATCTGATACATGTATATTCAAGCCAGTATTTTTGAAAAGGACAACTTGTCTTAACTCTATAAAGACTATTGCTTTAAGTTTTAGTCTGCTTCTGTTCTAAAATTAGAAGTTTATAGAATTTTGTTCAAAATCGGCTCAAATCTTAATCTTAATAGTCTGAATCCTGATAAGACGCTGAGAAACTTGGTGTCTATTATAGATCCAAAGTGTTTGAAAAGGTAATCACAATTTCACACAATAAGCATGCCAAGAGTTTAACCCACTTTCCCCATAACCTTTTTTCAGTTTTGAAGACATATGGTTACTTAAAGCAGGCTTTAAGGCGCATTCTGCTTTACTTTCAACCTGCTTTAAGTGTCACTTTTTTCCAAACTAGAAACAGGCTTTGGGGTAATGGGTTAAGATTTTATTACATGGTATAATGGGGAACTATGTTATTCAGTGGATGAATAAATTGAAGGTGTAAAAAGGTGTATTTATGGGGTAATGGGTTAATGAGTAAAAAAATCATGCACACACTCTAATGGTTCATTCGAAAAACAAGAATTTCCGCAGTTTATGTACAGTTAACTTAATATGCATTAAAACTCCATCCAGTAAAGATTAATCAGGGCTCAAGATAAGGAAAGTATTTCAAAAACTGAAATCTTCATTTCAGCATTAAACCCTATGGTGTTACTACTCATTAGAATCGTCTCAAAGAGACGATTCTAATGAGTAGTGACACCATTGGATTTAGTGTTGAAATAAGGGAGAAAATGTGGGATTTTTCCACTTTACTCCCTCTTATCTGGAGCCCTGAATAATAAGCAGTATCTTTATCTGGCATACTGGCAGCAGCTTAAAAACCAATTAATCCACTATAGATAATAAGATATACATGCATGTTTACGCATTTAAATTATTCCTTCTCTGCAAAAACTAGTTCCAATTTAATAAGTTATGATATATGTATCAATAGAAATATTTTCTATATTCTAGCAGATGAAAACTTAAAGCTGAAAGCTAAAGCTGAGGCTGAAAGTAAAGCAGAATGTGCCTTAAGCAGAATGTGCCTTAAGGCACATTCTGCATTACTTTCAACCTGATTTAAGCTACCACCTGTCTTCTAAACTAGAAACAGGCTATGGGATAATGGGTTAAAACAGTTTGGAACCAGATCAGACACAGAGTTACTCAGTCTAGCTCTACACTGTTTGACACTCAAGTCATTATCATACTGGTATACGTATATTTTAACTCTTTCATTGCCAACACAGGGCTCCAGATAAGGGGAGTATTTCAAAAATTAAAATCTTTATTTCTGTTTTAAACCCTATGGTGTCACTACTCATTAGAATCGTCTCGAAGAGACGGTTCTAATGAGTAGTAACACCATAGGATTTGTTGCTGAAATAAGTGAGAAAATGTTGGTTTTGTTCAGTTTACTCCTCCTTATCTGGAGCCTTGCAACAGTGCCAAATGCAAATTTGCAAACAGTTTGGATCCTGATCAGACACCACAGTACACAGCATCAGGGTCCGAGGTTAAAAAGCTTTTGACTTGAGTCTAGACTCGTTCTAAAGCATTTGATTGGTCAGATTTGAGCCTAGGCTCAAATCTGACCAATCAAATGCTTGGGAACACACTCAGACTCAACTAAAACGCTTTATAACCTTGGACTCTGATCAGGATCCAAACTGTTTGAACACATTATGCAGAAAATGTTAGAAACATTAACTGAACTCTTCTTATCTGAAGACCTGAAAAGTTCTATTACCTTCCATCTTTGACGGGCAATGAATTTTTTCAGATGTTCGGTGTTAATAACGGAGGAACGGCGGAGGTCTTTCTGCTTTTTTTCCACAGGCTGAAAAACAAGAAATAAATCAAAGTACTGAATAAAAATTGTAATATTGTCTCTACACAAATCAGTGGCGCATCTCATGTGAGGCCCGTCTCTTATTTTTATTATTATTATTATACCAGATTTATATAGCGATCTTTTCACACAGGGGTTGTGCGTTCAAAAGCGCTTTACATGAAATAACATATATGTACCTACAAATCGAGAAAAGACAAAATAACTACAATTAGATCTGAAATAAAACATGAATGAAGATATAAAAGACAGTCCCCAAAACGGCGATCACATTAATTCTGCTATTTTCTTTGGTTTGGTTGCATGTCAGGGCCTCTTTAGAAGAAATGAGATGGGTTTGCCATTTTCATGAAATCATATTTTTATTTTATTTTTTGTTATGATTTTACGTCGCTTTAAACCCCTTCACTGCCTTACCCCGAGTACAATAGCTATTTGCAAACAGTTTGGATCCTGATCAGACGCAGCATAAAGCGGCGTCTGATCAGGATCCAAACTGTTTGACACTCATTTAAATATTTCTGAAGTCTAAATACCTAAAATTTTCACAGGTTGAAAAACAAGAAACACATACACATTACCAGTTGACAGTGCGATACAGAGCGATGTATTCAGCTCGAGACGTTTTGTTTTTGCCGGAAATAGCCGATCTGACGAGCGCCTTGGCGGGAGGCTGATCAGTTGTTTCTGGCAAAAACGTTGAGAGCTGAATGCAACACATTGTAGCGCACTGTCAACTGGTGATGTGTTTATTATATGCCTTGAATACAAATCAGACACAACTAAATAGTTGTTTAAATCGTTTTATATCCAAAATTTATTAGTAAGTCTGTTATTTGAAGCAGAACAAGAACTTTTGTACGCCACAAAGAATAACGCGGCACTTGTACATGTACCTAAATGACGTCACTTTAAATAGAAAGGGACGTCAGAGTAAAATACAAAGTAGCTGATACAAGGTGGCTGCAATACAGACTCTTGTATTTTACTGTGCAGATACATGCGGAAACGCTCGATATCATACGAAGGCATATAATAAATAAAAGTACTGAATAGACAATATTACAATTTCCGTCTATACACAAATAAGTGAGGCATCTCATGTGAGTCCATTCTAAAGAGTAAGTGACACCATAGTAGGGTTTAACCCATTGTATGCTGGGTAATATTTGGCGGCCATTTTAAAATGTCGTCTGCAGCGGGTATAACTCAAATATTTGCAAAATATTTTAGCAGTTTCTGATAGAGTATTGACTTAGCTGCAAATAGTTTTGATCTCAGATCAGGCCCCACAATGTGGGGCCTGATCTGAGATCAAAACTGTTTGCCTAAAGGTACACCTAAAAGTGTATCCCGCATAAAATGGGTTCATACAGAAATAAAGACTTAAGTTTTTGAAATACATGTACTCACATTATCTGAAGCCCTGATAACACATTGAGAACAGTATAGACCAAGGCCACTTAGCGGACTCCTAAATAGAAGCCCTCAAATCAACAGGTGCACTGTCTGCCACAATTTTAGATGTTTTAAATGTTTTTGGGACAAACACTTAAGGAGTTATTGTAACCAGGTTATTTACCAAAAAATTAAAGATTTAATTTGAAACTTCAGCAATATAAGAGATTTATCTGGATACAAAAACCTCTGACATTTTCCATCAATGTTGCAGTGCCAAGTGACTGTGCAATCTATTAGCCTAGCTTTCTGTTTTATTTTCACCCAGTTTTGTTAGCAACCTGACAAATGTTGTCGTAAGTCAGATTATTAAAGTATCAATTATTATTTATTTCTCCATCTAATCCTGTCTTGTGACATCTTTTTGGAATCGTCTTGAAAAGATATTAGATAGAGAAATCACAAATTAAATGTATTTTAAAGTTTTGACTTACGACAACATTTGTCGTAAGAAGTTTTATGAAACGGGCCCCAGGGATCTGCCAGGATGTAGAAAAATTTTCCTATGAAGTTTCCCCCAAAACAGTTTAACCCTTACAGTGGTAAATCAGGGCTCCAGATAAGAGGGAGTTTTTTCATCAAATCCAACATTTTCTCACTATTTTAGCACCAAATCCTATGGTGTTACTACTCATTAGAATCGTCTCGAAGAGACGATTCTAATGAGTAGTGACACCATAGGGTTTAATTCAGAAATAAAGATTTTAGTTTTTGAAAAACTACCCTTATCTGGTGCTCTGGGTAAATACGCTATTCATACCCACTTTACGAGTTTCTTAAGCATTTCGTACGCGTTTATTATCCGTTTCGTTAAACGCGTTTCCTAGCCGTTTCTGATGAAAGGGTCATCACTTAGCCGACGGATCCCTTAGCCGAGACTGCATTGGTATAATGGTTTATTAATGCGTTTAAACGCGTTAAAATTGTTAGGCCGTTTGTTAACCGTTCACTATGCATTTCTTACGCATAGATTAACGCGTAAATGGGTAGGAAAAGCGTATTTACCACTGTACCCCAATAGAAGCTGCTTTTAGAGAATTTGATTTATTACTCTACTGAAGACAATAATTCCAATCAATATAGTCATAACATATACGTACCGGTACAGAAATATTTTCTATATTCTAGCAGATGGTAGCTTAAAGCAGGCTCAAAGTAAAGCAGAATGCGCCTTTAAGCGCATTCTGCTTTACTTTCAGCCTGCTTTAGGTGCACATCTGTCTTCAAAACTAGAAACAGGATATGGGGTAATGGGTTCACATTTAACAAACACTGCAGACCCTGATCATAAGGCTCCATAAGGAACTCTCTAGTCTTGGTCTACGCTCTTTTATTTTTAACCCATAACTCCATAGCCTGTTTATAGTTTTGAAGACAGAGACCACTTAAAGCAGGTTGACTTTAAAGCAGAATGCACCTTAAGGCTTAAGATACTTATTCATGACTGTATAAATTCAAACTATTTTCTTCACTGGAGGAATAAGTTAAAGGCGTATTTATGGGGTTTTGCCCCAATTATAGAATTAACCATCGCCTGTTCTTAGTATTGAAAACAGGTGACAATTTAAAGCAGGTTGAAAGTAAAGCAGATTTATATGATGTGCCTTTAATTGGCAATTTCTGCATCATTTTCAGCCTCCTTTAACTCTTTCCTCCCTGAAACTTTAAATGGACAATTCCAGTTTCCATCTAAGTCTAGTCCATTTCTGACTTTAAAGGGTTGTTTTTGTCAATGTTGGGCATTGTGACAAACAGTGAAGACCCTGATCAGAGGGCTCCTTTCGGAGCCCTCTAATCTGGGTCTTCACTGTTTGTATAGGACATGTGTACTATTCACATGTACAATGTTTGAAAAGGACGCCTATATGCGGGACTAGGGTTCAAAGGGTTAAGATACCATCTGCTAGGATAAAGAAACCTTTTTTATTTGGTACATAATAATGACTGTGTAAATTGGAACTGTTTTCTTCGGTGCAGGCCCCAGTTAAAGATGTTAACCCTAAGCCTGCCCCACACGACTATAGCTCCATATGCAAACAGCTTGGATCCGGATGAGACGCCGAGTAATTCGGCGTCTCATCCGGATCCAAGCTGTTTGACACTCGGACAACATTTTCAGCAATTTTGAGCAACTTTGAAGCACTTTGAAACTTGAAGCAGACGAGAAACATAGCAGACGACAATTTATTTGGCGGGCTAAGGGTTAAAATGTCTATCAATGGAGTAACAGGTTAAAAATTTACAGTCAAGAGTGCCAAAATCTTCGAGATCTAAATCCAGATCATGAAATGATATACCAATGTTCTGCATCTCGAGTGCAGATGGTTAATTCCTGGCATATTTGTTTAAATCATTGACTGAATTCGTGGAATTTTATCCACGACGATACCAATCGCACTGCTGCCAAAATATCATCATGTCGTGTGTTTTTTATAAAGACATTCCTTGTTAACATTGAGGAGAGTGTACGCAATAGGGAATTACAGCGCTCCCTCTCTACAACGACACCCAATGGGAGACAAAACATGTGTGCGTTGTTCGGAGGGAGTCGTTATAGGAAGAGAAATTGGCTTACATTTGCAAACAGCTTGAATTCAGATCAGACGCCGCGTAACGCGGCGTCTGATCTGGATTCAAGCTGTTTGTCACTCGTAATTAAAAAAAATTCTGTCAAAATGTATATTATGTAACTTTGAGAAAAACAGCATGGGACAATTTTAAGCAGACAATATAGCCGACGTGAAAAATTTGTTTTGTTTGGGAAACAACGGCAAGTGTCGTTGTCGGGAGGGAATCGTTGTTGGGAGGACCGTTGTAGAGAGGAAGCCCTGTATGTTCCCAACACACTAACCATTGCGTCAGATTAATGTTTTATATATACAATTCAACCTGTGATAAGCTACAATTAACCCATTACCCCATAGCTTGTTTCTAGATTTGAAAATAGGTGACCACTTAAAGCAGGTTGAAAGTAAAGCAGAATGCGCCCTACGGCTTAAGCTTTACTTTCAGCCTGCTCTAAGCCAATATCTACTAGGATATAGAAAAATATTTCTTATGTTTCAAATTTGTGACTGTATAAAACTGAACTTTTTTCTTTGTGGAGGAATAAATTATAGGCGTAAAAAGGCGTATTTATGGGGTAATGGGTATAATCCTTCTACTGCTAATATCGTACAGTAAACCTCTCTATTAAGACTACAGTTATTGACACATTCTGAAGCCATTAATACCTGGATGTAGTGGCTGTTAAACACAGAGTTTAGTGAACTGTACCCTACAGTAATTGACACTTTCAGAAGCCATTAATACCTGGATGCCGTGATTGTAAAAGACATATTTCAGTGTACTGTATCCTATAGTTATTTACACATTCTGAAGTCATTAATACCTGGATGCAGTGGATGTTAAACAGAGAGTTTAGTGTACTGTATCCTACAGTTATTGACACATTCTGAAGTCATTAATACCTGGATGTAGTGGCTGTTAAACACAGAGTTTAGTGTACTGTATCCTACAGTTATTGACACATTCAGAAGCCATTAATACCTGGATGTAGTGGCTGTTAAACACAGAGTTTAGTGTACTGTATCCTACAGTTATTGACACATTCAGAAGTCATTAATACCTGTATGTAGTGGCTGTTAAAGACAGAGTTTAGTGTACTGTATCCTACAGTTATTGACACATTCAGAAGTCATTAATACCTGGATGTAGTGGCTGTTAAACACAGAGTTTAGTGTACTGTATCCTACAGTTATTGACACATTCTGAAGTCATTAATACCTGGATGTAGTGGCTGTTAAAGACAGAGTTTAGTGTACTGTATCCTACAATTATTGACACATTCAGAAGCCATTAATACCTGGATGTAGTGGCTGTTAAACACAGAGTTAAGTGTACTGTATCCTACAATTATTGACACATTCAGAAGCCATTAATACCTGGAAGCAGCGGATGAACCTCATGCTGTAACAAGTTATGTCTCTACTGTCTCTCTATGTTAGTTCAATCCATCAAAGTCATTCAATTCATTAGTGCTTCTCTTCCTAATCACATACTGTAAAACCTCTCTATTAAGACCACTAAAACTGGGCTAATTGATTGCATAAAAGACAGGTGACAGCTTAAAGCAAGGTGACAGTAAAACAGAAAGCTCCTATAGGAGCTTTCTGTTTTACTGTCACCTTGCTTTAATCATTAATCTGTATTAAACATCTAATGATCAACACAATTTAGTGTTCGTAATAGAGGGGTTGTCGTAATAGAGAGGTGGTCGTAATAATGATGTGGTTGTAATCATTTGTTATGGGGTAATGGATAAACCCTTTACCTCATTGCCTGTTTCTAGTTTTGAAAACAGGTTACTACTTAACTCTTTCCTCCCTGAAACTTTAAATGGACAATTCCAGTTTCAATTTAAGTCTAGTCCATTTCTGACTTTTAAGGGTTGTTTTTTGTCAATGTTTGGCGTTATGACAAACAGTGAAGACCCTGATCAGAGGGCTCCTAGGAGCCCTCTGATCTGGGTCTTCACTGTTTGCATAGGACAAGTGTACTATTCACATGTACACTGTTTGCAAATGACGCCAATATGCGGGACTAGGGTTCAAAGGGTTAAAGCAGGTTAAAAGTAAAGCATAATGCTTCTAAAGGAGCATTTTGCTTACTTTCAACCTGCTTTTAAACTACTGTTTGGAAATACAGTCAAACTTAGATATCTCGAACTCGCTTAACTCGAACTATCCCATAGTTTGACACATTAACTGCATTATTTCATGCTTGATTAAGTTAAACATGCCCATATTTCAAAGTTAAAACGTGGCTAAGCCACGTTTTAACTTTCAAATACGGGTATGTTCGTTTTAACCGATTTCGAGATATCGAAGTTTGACTGTATACTGGAAATACCTTCAGTGTTTAATGATCAAGACATTCTAGGTGGGGACTACTTTTCTTAATGCAGAAATATTTTGAGGTGTAAAAAGTCAATATTTATGGAGCAATGGGTTAAACAGAGTAGAAAAACATCTTGCTGGCTGTAGCATGTTACATGCCTGTAAACAAGGTTAGTGTTGCGGGTATGGGCTCCAGATAAGAGGGAGTAAACTGAACAAATCCAACATCTTCTCACTCATTTCAGTACCAAATCCTATGGTGTTACTACTCATTAGAATCGTCTCTTCGAGACGATTCTAACGAGTAGTGACACCATAGGGTTTAAAGCAGAAATAAAGAAGTTTTGAAATTGTCCCCTTATCAGGAGCTCTGGTCGCAGGGGTATGGAACAGGTATATAACTTCAAATGCTGACAAAACGTGATGATGAAACAAATCTACTAAAACTAAATCGCAAGACCGAGGGGAGGGGCGCATTGTGACAAAACGGTTTACACAAAATCACATGATCATTCCGTCGCTTACCGAACACAATAGTCAGCTTTCGAAAAACTGGAATATAGAGGTAGATAACTTCAAATTGATGGATCTATACAGTGGCTGAGTGAGGCTCCTATAAGATAGTAAACATTGCTAACATTTTTTTCTCACATAACTACCCCTTTTTTCTAAAGCGAACAGCGATCACGAATATCCTTGTCTCCAACATGTGTGAGATCAATTTGATGACGTCACTATAACGTCACTATTTATAAAAGCGTGTTGACATCACCGGGGTTAAAAAAAAAGCATATTGCTTTAGAAATATAGCTTAAAATCGTTGGTTATGTGAGAAAAAGAATCTGTCACTTGTCGATTTTTAAGACAAGTTGATCTCAAACTCGTCTAGAATAAAAACAAGGGCCACTATGGCCCTAAATCACTCGCCTGGTACACCATGGCAAACTTGACCTATAGTGACCTAGATTATGACTGGACATGTATACCCACAATCAACCTCTAGAGTGTAAACAAGATTTTCCAATGATTTGACCTAGTGACCTAGTTTTTGACCAGACATGACCCATATTCAAACTTGACCTAGATATCAATGCGACAAACATTCTGACCAAATTTCACCAAGATCCAATGAGATTTGTAGCCTCTAGGGTGTTAACAAGGTTTTTCTATGATTTGACCTAGTGACCTAGTTTTTGACCAGACATGACTCATATTCAAATTTGACCTAGATACCTATAAGGCAAACATTCTGTTCAAGTTTCATGAAGATCGGATGAAATTTGTAGCCTCTAGAGTGTTAACAAGGTTTTTCTATGATTTGACCTAGTGACCTAGTTTTTGACCGGACATGACCCACATTCAAACTTGACCTAGATATCAATGAGGCAAACATTTTGACTAAATTTCATAAAGATCCATTGAGATTTGTAGCCTCTAGAGTGTTGACAAGGTTTTTTTTTCTATGATTTGACCTAGTGACCTAGTTTTTGACCGGTCATGACCCACTTTTGTTTTGAACTTGACCTAGATTTCATCAAGACAAACATTGTCATGAAGTTTCATGAAGATAGGATGAAATTTGTAGGCGCTAGAGTGTTAACGAACAATTGTGGATGGACTGACGGACGTTCTTACGGGAGGATACTTATGTGGCTATTTTCTATTGTTTTCTTTTGCTGGCTAGCCACACAACCGACATTTTCTTTTTGCTCTAACTCGAAAAATAATGATCTGGAAGCTAACCCTACCCCTACCCCTATGTCCCACACTTGGCCAGGTTAATGTCACAAGAAATGGCCAGGTTAATGTCACAAGAGACGGCCAGGTTAATGTTTTTCAATTATGGGGCTAAGAATTTTAGCCACGTAAGTACCCTCTCGTAAGCACGGACGGACGACGGACATTCAGCGATCCTAAAAGCTCACCTTGGCACTTCGTGCCAGGTGAGCTAAAAAGTTATCAAGCTCGCCAAGGCTCGCTTAATAACATTTCATTTCTAGACTCGTTTGAGATCAGCTTGTCTTAAACATCGACTTATGACATATCCTATATATCCCGTATTTCTCCACCAAAACCTAAATTAAATGATCAGGCACATCATACGGTTGGGTAACAACATAACTACGGATGACAGCAGATCTTCAGATATGGGAAGTATTTCAAAAACTAAAATCTTTATTTCTAAATTAAACCCTGTGGTTATTTCAGTACCAATCCCTGTGGTGTCACTACTCATTAGAATCGTCTCGAAGAGACGATTCTAATGAGAAGTCACGCCGTAGGGTTTGGTACTGAAATAAGTAAGAAAATGTTGGATTTTTTTTCTTCAGTTTCTTCCCTCTTATCTTGAGCCATGTGTTAGTATTTAGAATACACGCTTTACCCTCAGCTCTGTCACATTAGTCAGGAGTGTAAGTGTTTTTCTGACTATAAATTTCAGGGCTCCTGATAAGAGGGGGTAAACTGAACAAATCCAACATTTTCTCACTCATTTCAGCACCAAATCATATGTTGTTACTACTCATTAGAATCGTCTCTTCGAGACGATTCTAATGAGTAGTAACACCATAGGGTTTAATGCAGAAATAAAGATTGAAGTTTTTGAAATACTTCCCTTATCTGGAGCTCTGCTATAATCCTACATAATACAAAGTCAATTATTGATTTCAACTAGTACCCCATACCTGTTTACCTATGACGAATAGGTAAAGGCATAGAAGGTATTACTATAATGAACAGGTAAGGTATGGAAATATGTTACTATTATGAATAGGTAAAGGTATGGAATGTGTTTCTATTATGAATAGGTAAAGGCAAAAACAGGTGTTACTATAATGAATAGGTAAAGGTATAGACAGGTGTTACTATAATGAATAAGTAAAGGTATGGAAATTTGTTACTATAATGAAAAGGTAAAGGTATGGAATGTGTTTCTATTATGAATAGGAAAAGGCATAGACAGGTGTTACTATAATGAATAGGTAAAGGTATAGACAGGTGTTACTATAATGAATAGGTAAAGGTATAGAAAGGTGTTACTATAATGAATAGGTAAAGGTATGGAATGTGTTTCTATTATGAATAGGTAAAGGCATAGACAGGTGTTACTATCATGAATAGGTAAAGGCAAAAACAGGTGTTACTATAATGAATAGGTAAAGGTATAGACAGGTGTTACTATAATGAATAGGTAAAGGTATGGAAATTTGTTACTATAATGAAAAGGTAAAGGTATGGAATGTGTTTCTATTATGAATAGGTAAAGGCATAGACAGGTGTTACTATAATGAATAGGTAAAGGTATAGACAGGTGTTACTATAATGAATAGGTAAAGGCATAGACAGGTGTTACTATAATGAATAGGTAAAGGTATAGACAGGTGTTACTATAATGAATAGGTAAAGGCATAGACAGGTGTTACTATAATGAATAGGTAAAGGTATAGACAGGTGTTACTATAATGAATCCGTAAAGGTATAGAAAGGTGTTACTATAATGAATAGGTAAAGGTATAGACAGGTGTTACTATAATGAATAGGTAAAGGTATGGAAATTTGTTACTATAATGAAAAGGTAAAGGTATGGAATGTGTTTCTATTATGAATAGGTAAAGGCATAGACAGGTGTTACTATAATGAATAGGTAAAGGTATAGACAGGTGTTACTATAATGAATAGGTAAAGGCATAGACAGGTGTTACTATAATGAATAGGTAAAGGTATAGACAGGTGTTACTATAATGAATCGGTAAAGGTATAGAAAGGTGTTACTATAATGAATAGGTAAAGGTATAGACAGGTGTTACTATAATGAATAGGTAAAGGTATAGAAAGGTGTTACTATTTTGAATAGGTAAAGGCATGGAAAGATATTACTATAATGAATAGGTAAAGGTATAGACAGGTGTTACTATAATGAATAGGTAAAGGTATAGACAGGTGTTACTATAATGAATAGGTAAAGGTATAGACAGGTGTTACTATAATGAATAGGTAAAGGCATAGACAGGTGTTACTATAATGAATAGGTAAAGGCATAGACTGGTGTTACTATAATGAATAGGTAAAGGTATAGACAGGTGTTACTATAATGAATAGGTAAAGGTATAGAAAGGTGTTACTATTTTGAATAGGTAAAGGCATAGACAGGTGTTACTATAATGAATAGGTAAAGGTATAGACAGGTGTTACTATAATGAATAGGTAAAGGTATAGACAGGTGTTACTATAATGAATAGGTAAAGGTATAGACAGGTGTTACTATAATGAATAGGTAAAGGCATAGACTGGTGTTACTATAATGAATAGGTAAAGGTATAGACAGGTGTTACTATAATGAATAGGTAAAGGTATAGAAAGGTGTTACTATTTTGAATAGGTAAAGGCATAGACAGGTGTTACTATAATGAATAGGTAAAGGTATAGACAGGTGTTACTATAATGAATAGGTAAAGGCATAGACTGGTGTTACTATAATGAATAGGTAAAGGCATAGACAGGTGTTACTATTTTGAATAGGTAAAGGCATAGACAGGTGTTACTATAATGAATAGGTAAAGGCATAGAAGGTATTACTATAATGAACAGGTAAGGTATGGAAATATATTACTATAATGAAAAGGTAAAGGTATAGACAGGTGTTACTATAATGAATAGGTAAAGGTATAGAAAGGTGTTACTATAATGAATAGGTAAAGGTATAGAAAGGTGTTACTATTTTGAATAGGTAAAGGCATAGACAGGTGTTACTATAATGAATAGGTAAAGGTATAGAAAGGTGTTACTATTTTGAATAGGTAAAGGTATAGAAAGGTGTTACTATTTTGAATAGGTAAAGGCATAGACAGGTGTTACTATAATGAATAGGTAAAGGTATAGAAAGGTGTTACTATAATGATTAGGTAAAGGCATAGACTGGTGTTACTATAATGAATAGGTAAAGGCATAGAAAGGTGTTACTATTTTGAATAGGTAAAGGCATAGAAAGGTGTTACTATAATGAATAGGTAAAGGTATAGAAAGGTGTTACTATAATGATTAGGTAAAGGCATAGACTGGTGTTACTATAATGAATAGGTAAAGGCATGAAAATGTGTTTATTTAATATGGTTTGTTTTCATTACTTTTGTTTAGCTGTGATTGGCTGTAATATTTGTTTCTAACCCCATGAAAGAAAATTCAGGCCACGTCTTGTCTTAGTCCAACAGTTTTCTGCTTTCCACAAGAGCAGCATGAAGCAGGACGCCAAATAAAGTCATTGACGCCACCGTGACTACAAAACAATGCCGCGTTTTGGTGGAAAATATATATGGCTGAGGGACTACAACCTAAATTGTTGAATAATCAACACTTGTGTCAGATTCTCTTTTTAACTACTTTCTTAAATTCAGTAGTGATATTAACCCTTAGCCTGCCAGTCACGACTATAGCTCCATATGCAAACAGCTTGGATCCGGATGAGACGCCGAGTAACTCTGCGTCTCATCCGGATCCAAGCTGTTTGACACTCGGACAACATTTTCAGCAATTTTGAGCAACTTTGAAGCACTATGAAACTTGAAGCAGACGAGAAATATAGCAGACGACAATTTATTTGGCGGGCTAAGGGTTAAATTATAAAGAAAAATTCGGAACATTTATTGTATTCATGGAGGTATGGAAAAAACCCTGGTCATGAAACTGTATGAAACTGCTTCGTGGTTTAATACAGTGTGACCAGGTTTTATTTCATACCTCCATGAAAACAATAAATGTTCCGAATTATTCCTTAATTTTTTTACAGCTAAATGCATGCAACAAAAATGTGATGTGTGTTTGGACATGATTTTCTTTGAAAAAGACCCTTAGAGGTCGAAATATTAGAAAACAGCAGTTTATATATTAATGCAAAAGTTATGGTCAATGTTAATTTCAGCCTAGTTGACCTCTAAATAACCTTGACATGCTTACCTTGTACTAAGCTCAAGAGTTTTTAGAATTGAGTACACAGGTCAAATATGAAGTCTCTGTCACATGTACTTTTAAAATTACAGCCAAGCTTAAATTTATGGACAGCGAGACGAACAAACAGGGTAGAAACAACTTGCCCCATTGTGTGAGGGATAATAACTCATAGCATTCTAGTGACCGATTTATCCGCCACAGTGATTGCCTTTGAAAACAGTTTGGATCCAGATGAGACGCCGCGTATTGCGGTGTCTCATAAGGAACCAAACTGTTTGACACTCTAACCATGTTTTGAAAAGAAATTTAGAAAATTTTATTTTCAGAACAATAACAGATGACAAATGTTGCAGACGAAAAAAATTACCCAGCATGCAAAGAGTAATAAAGGTGTTACTAAAGGCAATGCGTAAAGGCATGATGATGAAAGAAAGAGTTAAATGATAGGAGTAAATATGTTTGACAACAAATATGCAGGGCTCCAGATAAGAGGGAGTAATCTCAATAAACCCAACATTTTCTCACTCATACAGCACCAAATCCTATGGTGTTACTACTCATTAGAATCGTCTCTTCGAGACGATTCTAACGAGTAGTGACACTATAGGGTTTAAAGCATAAATAAAGGTTTTAGTTTTTGAAATACTCCCCTTATCTGGAGCCCTGAATATGTAGAAAACACAGTACCTTTATCCACGGGTGACACAGACAATCTTTTATAGTTGATCGTTTTCTGAAAGAATAAAAACAAGAGCCCCATGGTGCATATTTCGCTCACCTTAGAATAGCTGTACATCAAAATGGAGATAATGATTTATGTCCAGGTCGGGGTCATTTTTTACCCGAGGGGCATAATTTGAACAATCTTGTTAGAGGACCTGTAGATGATGCTATGTGCCAAATATCTAAGATCAGGGTACTAGGGTTTTAGACAACAAGACTTTTTAAGTTTCCATTGAAAAAATCTATTTTTAGCTCCTGTGACCTACATATGCAACAGACTGGAACCATTTGAACAAAATAGATAAAGGACATCTAGAAGTAACACCGTGTCGAATATCAAAGCTCTGGCCATATTAGCTTCAGAGAAGAAGACGTTTGAAAATTTCACTGTATAACTCTATGTAAAACTGTGACCCCTGGGGCGGAGCCAATTTTGTCCCCAGGGGCATAATTTGAACAAACTTGATAGAGGACCTGTAAATGATGCTATGTGCCAAATATCTAAGCTCTGGCCCTTGTAGTTTTTGACAAGAAGATTTTTTAAGTTTTTATAGAAAAAATCAATTTTTAGCTCCTGTGACCTAGATATGCAACAGACCAGGACCATTTGAACAAAATGCGTAAAGTATATTTAAAAGTGTCACCATACTGAATATCAAAGCTCTGGCCATATAGGTGTCAGAGGAGAAGGCGTTTTCAAATTTCACTATATAACTCTATGTAAAACTATGACCCCTGGGCGGGGCCAATTTTGACCCCAGGAGCATAATTTGAACAAACTTGATAAAGAGGACCTATAGGCGATGCTATGTGCCAAATATCTGAGCTCTGGCTCTTGTAGTTTCAAACAAGAAGATTTTTTAAGTTTTCATTGAAAAAATCTATCTTTAGCTCCTGTGACCTAGATATGCAACCGACTAGAACCATTTGAACAATATTGGTAAAGGTCATCTAGAAGTGTCACCATGCCAAATATCAAAGCTCTGGCCATATTAGTGTCAGAGGAGAAAAAGTTTGAAAATTTCACTGTATAACTCTATGTAAAACTGTGACCCCTGGGGCGGAGCCAATTTTGACCCTAGGGGCATAATTTGAACAAACTTGATAGAGGACCTGTAAATGATGCTATGTGCCAAATATCTAAGCTCTGGCCCTTGTAGTTTCAGACAAGAAGATTTTTTGTTTTCAGTGAAAAAAATCAATTTTTAGCTCCTGTGACCTATATATACAACTGACCGGAACCATTTGAACAATATTGGTAAAGGACATCTAGAAGTGTCACCATGCCAAATATCAAAGCTCTGGCCAAATTAGTTTCAGAGGAGAAGACGTTTGAAAATTTCACTATATAACTCTATGTAAAACGGTGACCCCTGGGGCAGGGTCAATTTTGACCCCAGGGGCATAATTTGGACAAACTTAATAGAGGACCTGTAGGTGATGCTATGTGCTAAATATCTAAGCTCTGGCCTTTGCAGTTTTTGACAAGAAGATTTTTAAGATTTCAGTATTTTTTCACTTTTGTTGCCATGACAACCAGAGTTCTGCATTGTTTTTAATTCTTTTAACAAATTTGAAAGAGCTTGACCCATGGAACATTCCTGTGAAGTTTGGTTGAAATCTGTTCAGCGGTATAGGAGGAGATGTCATTTGAAGCAATTGTTAACGACGACGGACAACGCATGACGACGGACGCCAGACAAAGGGCCATCCTAATAGCTCGGTAACCGGACAAAATACCCCTCGGACAAAATACCCTTCGCTCAATTTTGCCTGGGCGGACAAAATACCCCTCACCCTTTTGCCTGGGCGGACAAAATACCCTTTATGTTTTTTGCAAGGGTGGACTAAATACCCTTCATATTAACTTAACGGTAACCGGACAAAATACCCCTCGGACAAAATACCCTTCGCTCAATTTTGCCTGGGCGGACAAAATACCCCTCACCCTTTTGCCTGGGTGGACAAAATACCCTTTATGTTTTTTGCAAGGGTGGACTAAATACCCTTCATATTAACTTAACGGTAACCGGACAAAATACCCCTCAGACAAAATACCCTTCGCTCAATTTTGCCTGGGCGGACAAAATACCCCTCACCTTTTTGCCTGGGTGGACAAAATACCCCTCATGTTTTTTGCAAGGGTGGACAAAAAACCCTTCATATTAACTTAGCATATAGTGATGAGGAAACAATATAAAGTGATAAATAAGGAGTGAAAATAAATAAATATGATTACTAATAAGTAATATTTAGTATTTTTAACAAGTGAAAAATAAAACAGTCGTTTTGCAATGTGTTATGATATTGTTTTTATTATATTTTAAAGTTAACTCTTCAAAAACATGAAACATCAAAAATAATAAATATAAGTTTAATGACTTTCTGAATTTAGAGATATCCCTTTAAGTTGCACCAATCAAGAAAGTTCACACCATATGAAAACCTGTGTTCTTGCTCGTTTACTCAATCATTGTCACACTTTGCCACCTTAGACGAATAATAATGCAAACTGATAAAGGTGTTTTCTTAAGAGTTGTTATTAAACTGATAAAATTGATACTTTTTCTCACCCACACAAAAGGAGTCTCCCAAACTGAGAATTGGATGATAAAGCCTTTAAATAAACTTAGATTAATTAAAAGACCTAGAGATAGACACAGAAATAATATCTATGACTTATCTTATATGAAGGGTATTTTGTCCACCCTTGCAAAAACCATGAAGGGTATTTTGTCCGGGTTGGAAAAATAGTGAAGGGTATTTCGTCCGCCCTGGCAAAATAGAGTGAAGGGTATTTTGTCCGAGGGGTATTTTGTCCTACACTCTAATAGCTCACCTTGAGTCTTTGGCTCAGGTGAACTAAAAAGCTCAAATTTATACAGTCATGAATATGTTTTATAAGAAATGTTTTCTATATTTTAACAGACTGTGGCTTAAAGAAGGTTGAAAGTAAAGCCGATTGCACCTTAAGACGCATTCTGCTTTACTTTCAACCTGCTTTAACCCATTAACTCATCTTATTAAGCGATTAACAATTATCAGTGCTTATCCCAATACAAGCTAGTGGATTAAAGTGTGTCAAAATAAGTCAGTATGAGGCTATTGCGCAATGAGTCAATATGAGTGAGTATGGCTCAATGGGTTAAGTGATCATCTGTCTTCAAAACTCGATAAGGCTATGGGTTACCCTTAGCCTGCCACTCACGACTATAGCTCCATATGCAAACAGCTTGGATCCGGATGAGACGCCGAGTAACTCGGCGTCTCATCCTGATCCAAGTTGTTTGACACTCGGACAACATTTTTCGCAATTTTGAGCAACTTTGAAGCACTTTGAAACTTGAAGCAGACGAGAAATATAGCAGACGACAATTTATTTGGCGGGCTAAGGGTTAATGATAGTCAATTCAATGTAGCATTTTTACCTTGTATCTTTAACAAGAAGTTTTCTAATGAAGTCTTTAGCCAGTTCACTGGTGCCATTAAAATAGTCCTCGTCAAACTCATAGCTAACCGAGGTAATGTTGTGGTACGTGTCTTGCTGTGAGTCACCGAGGAACGGTGACGCTCCTGATAATCTGAAAACATACAAATCTGACTCGCATAAGTTTAACTCTCTTCTATCCTGGATGATAAAGTAGAGGATATGTGCTCGGGACAAGGGTTTTCTAAAATCAAGGTCAAAGTGACCTGTAACTGGAAACTAAAACTTGGCATTCCAAAATAATATCCACACATTTATGTTTGATCATCCTGGATGATATAGTTAAAGAAATATGCTCCAGACAAAGTTTTATTTATTCGGCTCTAAATGACCTTTTTGTGTCGATGGGCCGTTAAACACCATTCATTCATTCCAGACAAAGTTGTTCAATTATCAAGGTCAGAGGTCAAGGTCTAATTTACATGAAGTTGGTAAATGACACTTCACCATTATCAAGATGTATGCACACACCAGGGTTGGTAATCATAGATGATATGGTGTAAGAGTTAGAGGTTGGAGGTCAAGGTCAAACTAACCTGAAAGTGGTATTCTACACTCTACAATCTCAATATGTATCACATGTGTTTTACCCATTACTCCATAAATACGCCTTTTTACGCCATTAATTTATTCCCCTACTGAAGAAAATAGTTCCAATTTATACTGTTAAAAATAAAAATCATAAGAAATATTTTCTATATTCTAGCAGATAATAGCATAAAGCAGGTTGAAAGTAAAGCAGAATGCACCTTAAGGCGCATTCTGCTTTACTTTCAACCTGCTTTAAGTGGGCAGCTAACTACAAAACTAGAAACAGGCTATGGGGTAATGAAACCTAGATGATATAGTGTAGGAGTAATGCTTTTCAATCAGGTCATGGTCGAGGTCAAGATGACCTGAAAGTAGTACATGACAATCCCAAGATGTATCCACACACTAGGACTATGTTTGGTAATTGTAGATGGCATAGAATAAAGTTTTTTCTATAATCAAGGTCAGAGGTCAAGGTTAAATTGACCAAAAAAGGTATGTGACAGACAGACAGACAGACATACAGTTAGACAGACAGACAGTTAGACAGACAGACAGACAGTTAGACAGACAGACAGACAGACAGTTAGACAGACAGACATACAGACAGACAGTTAGACAGACAGACAGACAGTTAGACAGACAGACAGAGGGTATAACTGTTATAGGTGATGAGAGTGTATCTTACAGGATATAGGTGATCACACCAATACTCCACATGTCTGTAGCCAGGGACAGACAGACAGACAGAGGGTATAACTATGTTATAGATTATGAGAGTAACTGAGTGTATCTTACAGGATGTAGG